>OY744477.1:129086754-129303474 GCA_963556175.1 Tipula confusa
AGGACATTGACAGGCACTTTACATTATATGCTTACAGCACGAATTTTTATTATTTTTCGTTCCACACTTTGAAGGCGGTCGTCCCGCTGTGGATGTATGGTTTGCAAGTGAATGCAAACCATACATCCACAGCATTCATGCACATATTTGAATTCTTTTATTTTGTTCTCCAATTCTTGCGCCCTTCCTACGTATGATTTTTCTTAATCTTGCATTCGTTTTGTCACATCAGCCATGATGGATTTCTTCAAACTTTGTATCTTTCCTGACAGCGCGCCTTATATTTAATCTAACTTCTTATTTTGTTGCGGCCCTTTTTGATTAGATTTTGCGTTTATCAAACTTACTGCTAAATGGGAACAAAATGGCATTTAAAATCACCTCCATGTTCGTCGTTTCTTCGGTTTGAACGGTGGCAGGTGTTATTTTTGCTGCTTTCTAACAATTCGGAAATGGTTTACTTTCCTCAATTGGAATACTTCACTCCTCTACCGTTGATACTTGTGGCGGTTTTATAATATTTCATGGAGCTCATAGATATAATGGGTATAGTGGGGGTATCAACAACGAATACACTCGTTTCGGTTTTGGCTTGATAATTTTCGATCAAGGGAATCAAGGACAGTTTTAGTTTTGAAAGTGTTAACTTTGATTCTCCAAATTTTATTAAACTGTACAGTTTTAAGTGTCCTACTGCCACTCTTTTGGAAAATAAATGATCTTCTAATAAGTTAAATCAGTCTATGGTGATTAAGAAAAATACTGCTGTTTTGGCAGTAAAAATAACCAATTGGCAAAATAAGGTATTAGCACGTTGGTGAAGAGATTAAAAATAATTGAAAGGAGTGCTTTATACAAGAATTTTGGGATTATTTTGAGTAAGAAGATTGAAAAGTTCATCCTGTAAGGCTTTCAAAGAAATCCATGGTGCTAGACCGAATGAAATGCTTTTTTGTCATTAAGACAACATGCGCACCAAGTCAAACGAGTTGGTGTTGTGCAAAATAACTCGATCGGAAACCAAGCCAGTCGTCAGTTAGTATTTTATACTTGTCTACGTTAGAAAGTATTTTAGTGGGAATGGCTTATTCCTGCAGCAAATTAGTCGCGCTTATTTACCAATACATTGCTGTTCTTGGACTTTCATTTATGAGTTTATTACATCGTTAACATTCTAGGCTTAGCATTTTATTGTAATTTTAAATTTCTTTAAGAAACTTTTAATCGGCCTCATAAAACATCATAGTTGCGGATACAATTAAAATAGTAAAGAACCCATGGGACGAACCCATCGTTCATCCCAGTACAGGTTGGCAGCAATGTAATGTGCAGATGGATATTTAAAGCGAACCTGTGTTTGTGCGTCCTCGATTTGGCTGGCGACGACCTAAAGTAGAACGTTAAAATAATCACAAAAGAGTAGGGAGAGCTTCGGCCCCAGAACAGATGGCATAGATAAAAAATAAAACAAAAAAATAATAATATAGGAAAAACTTGAATAAAACATAGGTCCAAGCAAAATTGTTTTATTTATATTTCGTTCCATTGTATGACGATAGGTTTTAGTCGTTCGTTTTTTATCTTTATGCATTTTGAAAATTTGCGGGATCTAAAATGTTTTTTTATCTATATAATTTGAGTACCTCTAGATTAAAGTATTGTATGTTTTAAATTTTAACCTCAAACTTATTCACCCTTTATATATGAAATATAGTATCTTACAAGATGCACAAGACTCAATCCAATTCCCCAACATTTCATTAGACTAAATCAATACTTTATACAAAATTAGGAAAAATTACGTTTGATTGACAGTGGGAAACCTTTCGTTGAACAACGAGACCATACATAAATTGTGGATAAGATTAAAAAAAAAGGTTTTAAAAATAGAATGGTAATACGAGACGTTCAAGACACTTGAAGACATCAACAACAAAATGTTAATAATTATCGACGTTTTTTTGTTTGTTTTTTTTTCACCACCACTTTGGTTTTTAAGGGCTTGAGTATACCTGTCGAAAACATAATAAGTGATGAGTGGTTTTATTAATACTGCCAGGTTGGAATGAGTGCGCCTGTAAAATCATTCATCGTATGATGGGATTATAAATGTGTTGTACTCAAAAATTTGAATCGCGCGAAATTGTGTGGTATGGTGAAAACATATAGTACAACAATAAATCATAATACTTAACATAAAAAATTACTTTTGACATGTAAGAGGGCAATCAAGTTGGAGTGGTATAATATTTACCGTAAATACATAAAAATGTATCACTAATCTGAAGTTACTTCTAATAGGTAAATATATACAACCCAACATAATTTTCTTCCAACATAAATTTGAGATTATTATTGATAATCGGAAGACAAAATAGTTATTACTGTTGTAGGTGTGGCTAACTTAAGGCTTCAACAGAACTTGGAGCCGATCTATGTTAAATTTTGTGGTAACATACGTTTATCTTATAGGTTAAACATTATTTCTAGTAATAGGCTGTTAGGATTAGAACTTTTATTCTAATAATGAGTCGATTGATGTTCCAAGCATTGATTAATTTTTAGTTTTACTTTTCATTTAGTTTTTAAATATTGTCATCTCCCCATTAACTAATGTTTTATTGATTTCTTTTTTCAATTTCTTGATTTCTTTCACATTTACATCGTCGTGCCAACTACAAACGGTTATAATACATTTATAGAGCTCAATATTGCATGCCAAATTGCGTATTTTATCGTTAAGTAATTTTATCGTTAATGACACTACTTGATTACAAAGGCATTAATATGAGTTTTTCGATTTTTTAATGTAAGAAAAAAATATTCAAAAAAAAAAAAACGAAAAGTATAGTATATCCTTATACTCTACTCAACAGTGAGAGAAGCCTGCATGGAAATGCTTTCATGTTACTTCAGTTTAGTCTGTGCTAATGGACAAAATGAGTCCCCTTAACTTTGTAAGTATCGTCTCTTTTTTACTATAATATAATATCAATATGACGTGCAACCACTCACCACACTTCTTCAGACTTAAGCATTACTTTTACAATACTGTCAGGCAAACCCTGATCTACTGCAGAAGTTAGCCGTTTCCTTTCCTCGTCAAACCAATTACACCGATAAAAGGTGTGACATCCAGTGTACTGTTCTAATCCACAGTATCGCCATTAAAGATAATTTAATTTTTCCTTTCTGTATAATTAGGTTCTAAAATAGGCATGTTCTGTCAAGAGCTAACACAGGAAAAAATTCATTTTCCCGTGACCACGTTTGATCCAAGACCAAACCTCACTTATCAATCTAGCTATCCATTGGCCTATTATTCCTTCCACCCATCTTCTCTGCCATGCCTTCAAAATTCCAGACCAAAATATGGCCACAGCTTCTTCTCTTTGCACATCCGCACTCAACACAAGAGTTGAAGCATCAAAAACCGTTTGATAAGCACAAACCATCGATGTGTAATACACAACGTTGCTAGGTCGATACTTTATGCATTCGGTACTACTATAACTCCATGTCATCAGCGCATAGCTACGTAGAGCAGAATTGAGTGCATCGTTGACATAAATAGTCCTTGTTTATGTTAGCCATCAGTCTACTAAGTGGTACTGTTGCTGAAACTGCCTTCTTTGAAGATTTGCCAGGAGGTTCAGAGAAGTAGAGCTTGTTATCTAGAGTTACGCCTAATTACTTTGTCGTCCTTATTTTTTGAAATGTCTCCATACGAATAGTCATGGAAAATACTGTTAGTATTTTCCGTCTAGTAACCATAACGATCACCATTTTTACAATCGCCAATTATTGCAACCCGTACTCAACCTTTCAAGAATTGACTCTCCTCATAACTTTTGTTTAAATTTGAGTTGAGCGAACTAGGACCTTCTTGAGGTTAACCTACCTAGATAATTTTGTCAGGAATTTCAATCCTCAAAAGACAAACAGTACGATCCAGAGATTAGGTTCAAGAACCGTCCCTTGAGGTGGTCCAGCGGTGATCTCTTTAACCATTTTTCCGTTTTACGTCTAAACAAATAATTTTCTGTCTATTAAATCTATTTGCAGTATCTTTAAGAGGTAACTTGGCCACTGAAGCGCTTTGAGCATATCATTATCATCCCACATTGTCGAGTTAAATCCCTAGCAACCCAAACGGCCAGCCCCAACCTTAGCTTCAATATTTTTTCTTGAAGTTTTCTATAGTATCGAGCTTGCTGAGATGTCTATATGCTACCTATTATTTTTAGCGCTTGCACAGCGATACCATCAGGACCAGGTGACTTTTTGTTATTCATAAAAGCTACAACATTTACGAATTCTTCTTCTACAAATGCAGGAGTGTGGATGTTATATGTTCTGAAACGCTTTCTCCTCTTCTTAAAGCGTATGTAGGGATACATTCTTTCATTAATCGCTTCTCACGCACCCATAAAGCCAAACTTGCCAGTAACAAGCTCACATCTTCTGCCCCAAGGTTCGGTGTCCACCGCAATACATAATTCTCAACAGTATCTTTCTTAACTTGTGCAGATGGCTTGCTAACTAGGTTGATCTCGTTGATCTACCAGTAGGCAATCTACCTTCAAATTTGGTTGCATACTGGTGAAAAGTAAACTAAATAAGATTTTAAAAAATTGGACAGTTTTGCACCATCCATCCTATACGTATTTCAGCCGTTTGAGTTACGCGTTATCACACTCTTAATATATGTGATCCATCATTCAGCTAAAAAGTTCTCAATTACTCGCTGTTACAAAAGACGATTGCCGTACCGGCTCCATCGTTTTATTCAGTATTGATATTTTTAAGTCTGGTCCTCGGTATGTTGCCGTGGATCCCTCATTAAATTTTTTAAGTCCAGCATTGAAGCCTTTTTCATGATGACTTTACCTCTGGTATCCTGATGTGGCATGCTCCATTCCAATAGCCGTGCATTGAATTCATATTATTCGGTAAAGTTATACAGTAGAAACCATAATACGTCGACTCCTTACAGAGACCACCTATATAGCCGCGCTTCTCAAAAGGTTCGAGAATCAAATCAAGGAGTTCCTTTCCCTGTACTGCTCGCATTCAATAACTATCTTATTTTTTATCTCACAAACAAACTGAATCAGAAGAACATTTTCAGCCCTGCATTCTTAAGGTTTAGAGCAGAAACTTATCATTTCGATCTGCTTCCTTTCTGAGCCTAAATATACTCTTTTAAAACCTTACAGGCCCTTGTTTCTCACTTATGCTCGGTTTTCCTAGCACCTGGTGGCAGTCTATATCAGAAACATTTTAACTGTGATGTGCATGCCGCAGCTGTAAGCCCTACCTGATCCCATCCCCAACAAACATTCCTGCGATTAGAGCCCTTAGCTTATCCAAGTGTGCCCATACCACAGGCGCTTGTAGCACTGTGAGATTTTGACCCCGTTTTTCATACAGCTACAGGCCCAGCCAATTTAAAGTTTTCTCATGGCTAGCAGCTTTAAAGCGATTCGTCAATCTGAGTTAATGAACTTGTATTGTGGTTTGAGCACCAGGTAGACTCTGATCTCATCCCTATCCCCATCATCATCTAGTGTAAGGCAGTCAAGATAGGGGATTTCTACCATGTTTCGAAGTTTTAGTGCCCCCTCTTCTCTATTTTCGCCGATCGTAAACTCTCCTCGAGCTTGAGCGAGGTCCAAACTGATTTAATTTAAGCTAATTCTTTTGTCTGTTGTTTTCCTTAAGCATCGGATTTCTGTTTCCGAATCATCAGGACAAGTTTTACTCCGAATGACACTTAAAACTCCGTATACGTTTTTCAAGGTGCTGATTTAATGCTGGCATTTCTTCTTGACTTCGCCTTGTGTAAGTAAAGCAGCACTAATCACTTTGGAGTCCTTTGAGGTACCAAAGGCTTTAAAAGGCACTAAAAGTTTCCTGTGATAACCAATTTATCCATTCTCTCTCCCACTGCTTCTTTCAGTTCAAATATACCATTTCTCACCCATATAACTGTGTTGGAATGTAGGGCGGCCATTGTTCTTATATCCTTTTGAGTATTTTATGACACTTCGAAAAATCGTTATATCTTAATCTTGCGATGATTTTGTCTGCTATGTGGTTTGACTCTTCTTCAGACAGCTTTCTAGGCCTTTTAGTTGTTCACTGGATAACGACGACGAAGAGCTCACTTGCACACTCTTCTACGCAATTAGTAGACCGTAAGGTCAACTTTATTCGTTACCTCCATTATTGTTTTGTTGTTCTGGGTATCCCTCTCATAGTCTGTAAACCGGTTGCGGTTGTCTTACAAAATGCATCAATCTCCCTTCGCTTATTAACAGAGGGACCTGTAACTAAGGATCCTCTTTCATGCAAAATTTATTCATCATTCACATGGAGTCTCGTTTAAAAGGATAGTTCCTTGTCTTCGCATGATACCCATTTATAAATAATGCTCTCGTAATCATCCTTTATACTCCTTTTCACATGAAGAGCACAAACTAATGGGTGCAACTACATTTACTCAGGAGTCCTGGTTATAGAGTATACTCATCCCGTCGCAATAGATAGAATCCACATAAAATGGGATGGGGCAGCGCAGAGATACGAGCAATCAGTTAATCGGTGTCTGTTAGTTGATAATTAAATGGCGCCATCGGTTCGCCAAAAACTATCATCGTAATTGTCTACAAAATTTGCTGTCAATCGATAAAAGGCGAAATACAATAGTATGCAAAGTGGGCAACAAAATCTCAGCGTAACAATAAACTGACAAACCGGAATTTCATAAAATAATAATAACACTTTGACGGTATCAACATACAACAAACGGAAACATAAAACTCGTCCAATTCAAATCGGAAATTAATTATTAAAAATTAAAAAAAAATAAAATTAAACGAACCAAACCATTTTAGGTTAATTTGACAGTAATTAATGTTTTTTTATGTAAAGCAACAACAACCACACCAAAAACTTTTATATATCCGGGGTTATACACAAAACAGAAACGTAAAAAATTTATGAAAATCGCGTGCTTTTCATAATTTTTTATCTAACCTGTACTATGTATTTTTCCCATTTCATCCACATACAGACACATACGATTTGTAGTGTATATACTATGTATAATGTAAAGCGGTAGTAAAATACGGCAAAATAAGTTTTTTAATGATTTTGTCAAAAAAGGTCATGTCCTAAATATTTTTTATGCTGGTTTTATGCTGGTTGATACTACATTTTTTACGTTTTAAATATGATAACGACCAGCAACACAACAACCACAAAAATTACAAAATGATGTCACTTTTAAGTAGAGTGAAAATTACTAATTAAAATGTTTGTACTCGAATGGTGTGAAAATATTTTAAGTTCGGCATTGTTCACCAATGAATAGACAGACGGTCAGTTGGATTTGGTCAAAACGAATGAACTGCGGCAACAAAAATATTCAAAAGTATAAATCAATATCAATACACAACGAATGTCTAAATATTTATGGTGTGGATAAAGTTCAGATACAAAATAATCCATTTGGTATAAAAGCGTGTTCCAATAGGGTCGTAATCGCATACAGAGTGACTAAACTGGCTTTTGGAAATTGTTAAAAAACAACAACGACATTCATGTATCGATTAAAACATGAAACATTTTTTTAATTTATATTCCCTTTTGTTTTTGATGAATCTCCCTTACTTGTAAAGAAGAAAAATTGAAAATAAGAAAACATTTAAAAATGGAACTATATGCAAAAATATCGTATAATATCACTATACGGTGTATTACATTATATATATAGTATATCACTATACTATATAAATATCACTATAAGTTAAAAAAAGAAATAGTTATATCATTATTTGATAATTTTAATAAACCAAATACATATGCATAATAAATGACTTATATTTTATTTGGTTGAACAAAATTTAAAATCACATATAAAATAAAAACATGAATTTTGAAGCCTTTAATATGAAATATTATTACCAATAAAAGTATTTTACAATTCAATTGAATTGATTTGAAATTTAACGAATAAAATTATTATTGTTAAATTTATTCATAAATCTTCATAGTTTATTGGAAAAAAGTTATTTACATTCTGGTTGATCTTTCCAAAAATGATGTGCTTGCCTCAAAGGTTAAGCCATGCATGACTAAGTACACACGCTCGAACAGTGAAACCGCAAAAGTCTCATTATATCAGCTATGATTTATTAAATCGTATACATAGATACATGGATAACTGTGGTAATTCTAGAACTAATACATGCCCATAATCACAAACCGCAAGGAACTTGTGCTTTTATTAGATTAAAATCAATCGATAAGTTAAGATACATTTTTATACTACTATATCGTTTGTAAGATGAATCTGAATAACATGTAGATCGCATGGTCCCGTACTGGCGATAGATCTTTCAAATGTCTGCCCTATCATCTATATTGATGGTAGTGTTTAGGACTACCATGGTTGCAATTAGTAACGAAGAATCAAAGTTCGATTCCGAAAAGTGAGCCTGAAAAACGAAAACCTCATCTAAGGAAGGCAGTAGGCTCATAAATTACCCAATCCCAGCACGGGGAGCTAGTGACGATAAATAACAATACAGGACTCAGATTGTAGATCGTAAAAGAGTCAAGCTTCATGAACAAATCAGTACGATTGCACATGCTATCGTTAAATATTGTCCAAAATGCGAAAGCTATCGTGGCGTAGCTCTTTTTTGCGTAGCATAGAAATTACTGGCTTACAAAATATTGAAAAAAATTCTTCCCCTGGCGGAAAAAATAATAACAGTAATGCTGAGAAAAAATTAAAACAATTAGCTATCAGAAGTTTTTGAATTTAGATATTATGGTGTACAGCAATGAGATACTTTGTTCCCGATACGGGGAGGAATCAGTCATCAAAATCGTACCACTATTTCGTGTGATTTTGACTATTCATTCATTTTCGAAAATCTGTAAAGGCTTATCCATTTATAAATTTTTATCCTTCAAAATGTTTTCGGGAGAAGTATGGTTATTTTATGAATGAATAATAATGTATTATTGCTGATGTTGAGAGCTTTTAAGGTATCAGTTATTCAAATTAGACCAATATTACGTGTGTTATTTTTTACTCCTTCGTTTTTTGCTATCGTTTTTTCTTCATCAGCCATTAGTTTCTTACCAGATATGAAAAAGATGCCATCCCCAACGTAACGAATGCTAGATGGTATGATTTTAACCAATTGTTGGGACATTTTCTTTATAAAACTGTTTGGTAATATTAATCGAACTGTGTGAAAAATAATATACAGGTTTACCCAATAAGAAGTTAAATTTTGAGTAGCCTGCTATTTGGGCAGCTGTCAAAATTGAAGCTGTCATCTTTTGACATTTAACAAGTAAAAACTAAGCCAATACTTAAAATGGTACCATCCACGCTTCAACAAAGCACTGAAATTATTAAAATTCACTACGAAAATGAGACTTGTGCAACTGTTACGGTGAATGGATTGCGCTACCGAGCGCAATAATTTTTTATGGCCGGAATTGGAAGAAATTGATGTAAAAGACGTTTATTTTCAGCAAAACGGCGCTACGTGCCACACAAGCAACAAAAAAACATCAATTTTGCAAGAAAAGTTTTCTGATCGTGTTATTTCTCGAAGAGGTGATCACAATTGGCCACCGAGATCTTGTGATTTAACACCTTTAGACTTTTTTCTTTGAGGCCTTTTTTCTTGAAAGACAAGGTCTATGTCAATGCTCCACATTCAATACAATATCTTAAAGATGGAATTCGTGAAGATATCGAGGACATACAGACGCAAATGTGCGAATTGGTCATGGAACATTTTATGAAAAGGATATGGTGCTGCAAGCGTAGCTGTGGCGGCCATTTTGCTAATATCGTTTTCAAATATTAATGGTATACCTTCCTCTTTACAATTAAATAAACAATCATTGATTTCTCTAAAAAAATTCTCGTTTTTTTTAGTGTCAAAATGAAACCACTTATTGGAAAGCCCGTTACATATAGTGTTGTTCTTCTGTCCCTAAAATAACCAAAATTCTTTAACACTAGCTGCACACAAATATGATTATATAATTAAACAGACGCATTTAACCCTTCTGCTTTGATGTTCCTATAATGATGGGTCCCTGGATAGAAAGTCATACCATATATTTGGGGACATTGCCTCGGTTTTGATTCTTATGGTAGTATGTTCATTATAAAGCTTCTCTTATTTCGTTGTCTTTATTATTACAAATCGAGGTAACTAAAAACACTCTTTGGGCTAAGTAGTTTTAAAGAATTTGTAGTTTCTGGTATTATTGTTTATTTTAATTTACCAAAACATAACTCAAATTTAATTTAATTTAAATTTTAACAATTTTAATTTTTATTTATAAACTTTTATTTAGTTTCACATTTTTCTAATTTTTAATTTATATCTTTTTATTTCAGTAATTTATAATTTTTAATTTATAATTTTTAATTATATTTTACAATTATAATTTTTTAATTTTGATTTTGATTTTTTGTTGATTTAGTTCACCTATAGCGTTCTACTGCAATATTTTAAGTTCTTTTAAAACTAAAAATGAATGACCTATATTATTCGTCGTCAGCGAATATATACCCAAGAAGGTTCGTCATGCAAAACATGAAACGAAAATATACTACACATAAGTGCGACAGGGAAAGTATAAAATAAAATGTTTTCGTTGTTCGGCAAAACTTCGAGCACACGAAAACTAAAATGCCGGAAACAGAATACAAGAAAATGTTAAACGCATTTTATATGACATAATTTTCGCACTCACCCGTTCTAAACGTGGAGTTATGAATATTAAAAATATTAAGCATGCCCCTAATTGGCAGCTATATTATTACATGTATTTCCAATCAACTTTTAGATGGAAAATACGAAATGCAAATCTGTAAAGCGTGATTCCCAATATTCAATTTAAGTAAATCAAATTGATATGCGAATCGACCGCTACAAATTGCATGAACTTGTTTAGGCAGAAGAGTTTTAATTTTGTAATTTAATGCTTCAAGCCGTTGTCGAAAGCTGGCGCAATATCCAAGAAAACTGCAGAGCAATATTTCTTTTCTTCTAACGCAAGCTTAATTGTATTTACAATTATGTGTACCTGTTCTATTGGGGCGTGCTGCTCTCTAAATCCAATTTTGTGATCTGGTATAATACGACCTTCAGATAAAATAGGTATTTGTTCTTGTATAGGCATCTCTTCAAGATTTGAAATTATCGGAAGTAGACTTATTGGCGGCTTAAATATCATGATAATTTGAGATATTTTCCATTTTTGGGGAAAGTAGTTACATCTCATAATCACGTTAAAATTATAAGTTATATATTTTATGCATCTATCTAAGTTTAATCGACCCACTGAAGTGACTATTCGGGCTATTGTGACTAAATTTCGCACCAAATTTACATTGTTGGACATTAAATTACCAACACGCTTACGTAAAGTGCGAACTGAAGAAAATATCGCAGCTGTATCACAGCAAATGGGTCTCTGTTACTCAACAACTACAACTACTCAACAACTACTGAACAACTTGCTCAAATTTTGCAGAAGCAGAAAGATTTAGGTGTGAAGCCTTACAAAATACAGCTGGTGCAAGAATTGAAGTCGAACGACCTACCAAAATGCAGAATTTTTGGTGAATGGGCACTTGAAAAGTTGGCGGAAGATCCATTTTTTTATCGAAAAATTGTGTTCAGCGACGAAGCTCATTTTTGGCTGAATGGATTCGTAAATAAGCAAGATTGTCGATTTTGGAATGAAGATCAGCCAGGAGCATTGCAGGAGCTACCAATGCATCCAGAAAGAGTTACTGTTTGGTGCGGATTATGGGCGGTTGGTATCATTGGACCGTACTTCTTTAAAGATGATGCGAATCGCAACGTAACTATGAATGGTGAGCGCTACCGTGAGATGATATCAAACTTTTTTTTGCTTAAAATGGAAGAGCTTGACTTGCATGACATGTGGTTTCAACAAGACGGTGGCACATGCCACATAGCACGCGAAACAATGAACCAATTGAGAGGCAAATTCGGAGAAAACTTTATTTCACGTTTGGGACCGGTCAATTGGCCGCCTAGATCGTGCCATTTAACGCCTTTAGATTATTTTTGTGAGGCTATGTTAAGGCTTATGTCTATACTGACAAGCCCGCTTCGATTGACGCATTTGAAGACAGCATTGAAGCTTTTATTCGTGAGATACCGGCCGTAATGTTGGAAAGTGTATGCCAAAATTGGACTAAGCGAATGGACCATTTGAGGTGCAGCCGCGATCAACATTTGCATGAAATAATCTTCAAACATTTAATTATATAGATCGCATTATCGATTCAAATAAAGATTTTATGCATTTTTCTTAATTTAATGTATCTTTTTTTGGAAAAATTTCTTATAGCTATTAAAAAATCAACCTTTAATTAAATAAACTGGGAATTCCAAACCACAAGCCTTTTTCCAAAGTTTTTAGAATGACGATTTCCATCACTAAAAGCAATTGATGGAAGAAGGTACAACAATCAACAAATACAGCAAAAAAAAAGTTTAATTGAACCATTAAGACGCGCATTTGTAACAACAATGAAAACGAAGAATGCAGATATAATTTGTGCCAATTTATGTCAACTATATAGTGACTGGCGAATGTAAGTTGATTCATTCATACCTCCAAAACCGTTGGAGGGCAATGAGCATTTAGTCAATTCTTAAATTAAATTTCTGTTGGGATGAGTCACACACTGGAAATGTACATCCTAAACACACTGATCATCTTTAATATAGGCTCGAAGGGCAGCGAGGCTATTTTTGTTAACTCCCTTTGATGCGTATGCACGAGGAGTGGACTCTGGGCTAAACAGATTATTGGTAATAAATACTGCGCGTACGCAGTCGCAAAGCATCAGAAATATCTGAACTTCCAGGAATTTTACCACTTCCGCAGTGATGGCTAGACTAACTGCCGTAGTTAATATTAAGTTGAAAAAGTCGTCAAAACAATTAAAATGGGAGTGTTGTTTTGTCAGGTTCTCGGATAAGGTCTCAAAAAATCTAGGTAAATCTTCTGCCAAGGACGGAAAGTGATAGGTAGATTTCCAAGAGAAGGACGGATAATATAATTAACCACTTCATTCTGGTTACACAAATCCTAAGCTTTAATGTAGTCACCTACGTTTGCTCCTGTGTAGATTACAAATAGTACCTTTTAAGATATTCATTCGTGTTAGCGGTATCTAGAAGTCCAGAGGTGGGGAGACAGCGGAAATTTTAATCGACCATAAACGCACCTCTTTAGAAACAATAAATTTGTAACATGGAATGTCTGATATGAGACTAAATTTTTCCATTGCCTTTAAATATACATAAGCTTTACCATCTACTATATTGATATTGCTTTGTTTGTGAAAAGTTCAATTACACAAATGCACTTCATGTATACTCTGACTGAAAAGAAGGAAAATCCAAATTTACAATCACTGTAATAGTTTCTAACTCTATAGCGTCTACATTAACCCGTGATAGTGCATCATGGACTGCGTTTAGGCTACCTTTCCTATACTCTATAAGAAATTAAATAATTGTTGTTGAGGCTTCAGCTTGCCAGTTGACCTGATATGTCTTTTAAGATCATAGTCCGTATTGACTGTAAACGATACTCTTCAATATATGACCGAAACTTCCTAATAGCCACTACCAAAGCGAGACATTCCTGCTCTGTCACAATATAGTTTCTCTGAGCTCCAGTAATTGTTTTAGACATGAAATATATCGGCTGGTCTCCTTCTTCTGTACCCGTGTGAAAGAAGACGGCTCCAAATACTGTGAAACTTAGCATAGCACTGGGTATAAAATTTTTTAGCACCGGAGAAGACGATAGAGCGAGTTTTAAAGCATCAAAAGATATATTTACTTCTTATTCCACTAGAATTTTTGACCGTTCTTCAGATGTCTGAAAGAGAAACTGACGATTCGGAGTAGTTCTTTGTGAAGCGGCGATACCACTCCAAGACGCCCAAAAACCGTGTAAACTGTCGAAAAGTTTTTGGTATTGAAAACTGTGCAGTTATGCTGACCTTATGGGGTCATTTTCAGTTCTCCCGTCACCAGCCATATAACTAACATATTTGATCCCCTTAAAAGGAATCTGCTCTTATCAATGTTAACGGTAGGGCGAGCTTGTGTATTAGTTAGCCTTTCGGTGATGTCAGCTATGAACAGATGTTCCAAATAAACGAACACATGGTCATGAAGATGGCGGGCATAATATAAATACACAATATAGTACTACCACAATAAGAAAAAAACAGTTTACCTATTGATGTTCCATCGTCGAGTCGATAGAATATCGTCCAAATTTAGAATAAATTTATGACATTTAGGCGAATATAAATACAAAAATATTTTGATTGTTTTAAAGCGATACCATTAGTGACATCAATGGGCTAACATACCATAGTAGTACACTTTGTGTATTTATATTATGTGGTGGGAACTCATTGTATGCATCAAATATGTCTCTATAGGAGACGCCAAGGAATGGTAAACAATGAATGGTCATTATCTCTCGAGCCTGGATCTATCGGAATCTGCTAGAAGGCAGATCTATGGCCAGAAAACAGATCTATTATCTATGGCGTTTGTGCAAAAAAATTGCAGGATTCAAACACAAAAAAAAGTCATCAGCTAGCCTTGTCAGCCCGCAGGAAGGGAAACAAGTGAAAATCAGAAAAGGAAACAATTTTCGAGAAAGAATTATAGGAAGCCCGAGTTAAGTCAAAACAACATTTTCGCAAAATAATAAGAAAACATGTGGGGTTAACATTTGGGAAGGTTTCAATACCTCTAGATTAAATAGAGACCTGCTTAACATCGAGGCCACTCTCTAATGACATTGATGAAAAGGCTGTCATATCAAGGCATCTGATATCGAAAGTATCAAGACCATGACAAAATGGAATTTGATAACAAAACTTACTCAACTATCTTGAAAAAATGGCTAACGCAATATTTCTCCCAAAAAGATGAGCAACTACTTCCTAAGCACTGACCATTCACTCGAATCATTAAGCTAGATCCTGGAAAAGATGGACAGGTCAGGGTAGTCACGCTTAAATAAAAAAATGGCACATTAAAACGCAATATTACCAAAATATGTCATCTACCTATAACAAAAGAGGCAGTAGAACAAATTAGCAATCGCCGCAAGGACAATCAAGTCCAATCAGTAATAGCTAACGATGGAAACACAATCTATAAGCTTTCTTCACCACACAAGTCGCAAAAAAGAGATAGAGCTGATAAAACAAAAACGCAGAGAGATGCTGTGTACTTGTTAGAAAATTAAAAATGTAACTCATGAAAAAATCAGAAAAAAAACCTCCCAGAGAAGCAAATAAAGAGAGTAAAGCAAATCATCTAGTGATACTATCTCTTTGCTGCACGTCCTATTTAATAACTTCTTTTAATAACTCGACAGGAATATATTTCGAGGATCTAGACAAACTTGAGGTGGCAGCCATTAAGTGGACTTGGTTATCTAGTACAAGCTACTGGAAGAAGATAAATAGCTGGTTAAAGATAGTCAGCTTTAAACTGCAATGTAGTCCTGCAACAACTTCATTGGTAGTTTAACAACTTGATTGCAGACAATGCGATCTCCTGTGAACGAGCAAAAAAGAATGACGAATAGTAAAAGAGGTTTAGAAGACATAACAGGCATCTGTTTAAGAGTTATGTTTAAAATACTTGCTGAAAGTAAGGCTAGGCAAAGTGAAGCAAAGTTTAACAACATAAAAAACTAAAAATATCTAACAGCAATTGCCGAGAAATCAGACATCGATAAGTAATCTGATAAATGAGCAAAAGAGATTAAAATTGTAGATTATACAACGAAATGCATATCGGACACACGAACAATGACTAATAACAGTTAAAACCTTTAAAAATATGCCAAAAAACCTACTCATTGTTTACATCTCAGAGTTTTGCACCTGCATTGATACTCACGCCGTTACAATTAGCCTACTGCAATTCTATCAATAACCACACAGTAATGTCAATAACTATTCCTTTGCACAATCTTCATGACCTCATTCAAAACATCTATGTACGTAGCAGGATGCACAACGGAATGTAAAAATTGATATTGTCATACCTCTGTCCTTTGATTATAATTTGTTAGCCGTTTTTTAATTTCCTGATATAAGTCGCAATGCTACTCAGTAGTTTATAAAAACACCAGTCAACCTTATCAGAAATCATTGGATATAAACGGAGCAACATAAAAGAATTAATAGTACAAACTAGACCAACACTCAATATTATCTACAATTACAGATTTGGAAAGAGAGTCAGAAACAATGAGGGGAAATGGACGTCTTTCAAAAGAAATAAATCATCATGATGCTCATCATTATACAGTTTCATGTCCTACCTTGGACAGCTTGTTAATTATCATGCCCATCGCCTCTTTTTGATTCTATTCTTAAGGTGAATCCTCAACTCCACCACCACTGCCACAACCAGACATAGATTCTGTGGTCTGAACAACACTTATAGTTAAGTTATTACATTAAACCGCAAAATGTATAACTATTTCGAGCATCTTCACGTCAGACCATTGTTTCTTACAGCTTTAGATGACACTTTAGATGCGAGTTTCGTTTTTCCCAAATCTGTGATGTTTTTTACGCTCTTCAATTTGAATATTGAATGTTCCATGTTCACAGATATAAGTCGATGTAAATGGAATTAGATAGATTTTTAAAATTCCTCTTAGGTGATCTAATTATTTTTTGATAGATTTAAATTAGTTATGGATAAATCTCCAGGCCCATAATGGAAAACCCGGTAATATATATTGGTATCGATATTTATATACATATAGGGCATCATGTTGGTTTTCCATTTACGTGATATGTATATACATAAACATAATAACTTAAAACACAAGAGATAACATATTCACTGATTATGCTGCGCTACATAAATATACATTTATCTTTGACAAAATGATTCATTGTCACATACATAATTTCCTGTTTTTACACATGAAAATGATCCATAAATAAAATTTTCCAAAAATCTTACCAGCTCCTCTATATCATCACTGATTGTGATAAATTCCCCAAAAATAAAATAATTCGAATGAAAAAATGCAGAATCAAAGATTCCCAAAACACTGTAGTATAATAACAGTCTCACTCTCTCGCGATGTCTGGTTTTCTCACATTCAAGTTTTCTTCTTGCGTTCAATTTATTTTATTGATATATAGCCGTTTTGCCACTTTCAATTTTCCACCCATAAAAACATTGTATAGCCACCCAATTTATGGAGTGTTTTGAAAAATATACATTGATGTGTGTCTGTATGTATAATTGTATACAATTTCAACTGTGTATTTATGGCAAAATTGTAATGTATATAGTTCGATATTGTGTAAACGATTTATGATTTATTGTTATTCAATATTTATGTTGCATGTTGTTGGTTGTAAGTTGTTTTTTGAAAACAATAAAAAAAAATTTCTACGTACACCGGGTGGCAAGAAAGTGATGAACTGTTAAAATAACTGAAAAGTACGGCACTTAAATTGGAAAGTTTCAGATTATCTCTTTATTTTAAGTTATAAGTTCATATTTATTGGCATGCTCATAGAGTCGGACTCTATATCGTCAAGGAACTAAATACAATGCAGTAGTGAGATAGTATATAACCAAAAAGGACATTGTGAAAAACAGCACTATAACTCAAAATAATCTTAACCAGCATGAACTTCCGCATTTTTCAACGAATCTTGCTTCGGCTGGCTTATTCGCTAGAGTAGCATTGACACATCTAGAATATCTTTATTCTACAAAACCAGTCGTATGGTTTGAAACTATGGAGCACTAATTCAAGGTTGCTGGAATTTTGTCAGAGACTATTTAATATGAGCATGCGGTTGGAGTTCTGGATGCTCCACACCACGAAAACTTTACGTATTTCATTTAAATCCGAAGTGATCCAACTTGTTGAATAACTTGTTGCATGACTGAACAACTTGTTGCATGACTGACCACTTTGCGACACGAAGTCGTCCGAATTCTTGAGCATAATGAAATTGAACGTTGGTGACAACTTACACGAAGCCTCCTTTCGTCAATTCTGGATGAAAAGGCAGGTTTTACCATTAAAAAGCACCATTAAAACCTGCTAAAACAGCAGGTTTTAATGATGCTCTTTTCATTAAAAAAAGACGTCTCTTTGTCAAAACAATAAAGGAAATGCAAGAAAGTAACTTTGAGATGTCTGTTACCAGTTCTATTAACTTATAAACGTACTACAGGTTCAGTTGATCAGAAGTTAATAATAAAATTCCAAAAATCGCTATATTACCAGAAATTTCATAAACTTTTCAGCAAATTCTCTAACTCACACAAATTCAATTTAACGAATTCATTATAATTCTCGGTCATAACACTTATAACGTAAGTCTAGATCATCAAATGATTAAAACTCTGCTTTTTGCAGATCCTTTGGCGGCAAATAATTTTACTTGAAATCATTTAAATGTAAACGTGAGTTAGATTTTTCTCAAAAATACATCTAATAGTAGTGTATATAAAAGTTAACAAGTCATTTGCAGTTGGAGGTATGCAATGACTTATCCGAACCAGCCGTCTCTCAATTTTCAAAATTCATTTACAAATTCACTTTTGGATGGATGCAGGCACCGAAGTCTCAAATTAACCAGCACGCTTTGTCCTTCACTCTAATTCTGTAAAAATAAGAAAATGTGTAAACGTGAAAAGTACAGTAGAACTTTGATTGTGTTCACAAATTATAAATTATTTTGTATAAGCACAGCTTACTAATTCTACCGTACTTTTCACGTTTACACATTATTTTTTTTTTACAAAATTAGGGTGCTGAACCGAAGAGTTCACAAATAATTTAGGTTGTTTGTAGCAAACGGCTCTTCGATAAACGCTTTTAACACTAAAGTTTTAAGACTAGACGTAATTGGCCTGCGCACCCACTTCTCCTGGAAGTTCATAGTTTCTGATATGTCGTTAGAATCCGAATTGTCTGAGTAACATCAAGTTGCTCATTTATATACAAAGGCAAAGGCTCAAAGGCACGTTAACATGTTTGTATACATTCGGCTTTATTGGAAATTAATAGGTTAACGACGAAGATGTATTTAATGTAATAAAACCAATTTTGATAGTGATCCGACATCGGCAACATCATCATCAGCAGCATGAAGTTACAATTCCAGATTAGTATCTACACATCTCTAGGATTTTACTCAGCGTCTTGAAGACTGCAAACCTTTCACAGCGATATACCTTCTCCAGGCCTACCATTTTGTTCCTATTAATACTGACAGACGCTTCGAAAACTTTCATAGTGATAGACCTTCTCCAGGCCTGCCATTTTGTTCCTATTAATACTGACAGACGTTCTGAAAACTGCGATTTCGGCTCCTTTTCAGCTGTTTGGTTTTTATAAATTGACTTTTAGTCTAAAAAATGGAACACAGTTATTTCAATAAATTTTGCATATATTTTTACTAGGATTTGACTTTAGTTTTGTACATTTGAACGACGTGGTCATTGGTTTTTAAAATAAAAACCAACATCTTGAATACAACAAAATTATTTTTGGTAAATTACAAGAACACAGGCTTAGTATAGTAAACATAGACAAACTCTTCTTTGCAAAAATTTAAAAATCCTTTTTTCAAGCCATTTTCTTCGCGAGATAAAACAAAACATCTTCTTGAAGGTCGTACGTTTACTCTTTATGCCGAAAATAACACAATGATCTAAGTATTTTATCAAAATCTGAAAAAAGGATATCCTGGTAGATTAAGACAATTCAGATTTCATTGGTTAATTCGCGACTGACATCCAACAAATCTATGGTAAAGATGATGTCGTCGCTGATCGTCTTTTAAGCATCATCAAATTGGTATCCCGGAAACTACTAATAATGCTGTCATATGTTACCCAACCACTAGAAACTCGGCGCCGGCTAGAAAATTCGGTGAGAAATTTGGTCGTGGATAGGTTCTGGCTGGGAATTAAATTTTTAAGAAAAACACGTTACTCTGTGACTTCATAATGCCTATTTTAACTTAAAAATTTACAACATCTCGTCACAATAAATTTAAACTTAAATTTAATTTAAAAAAATAAAAACACCCAAAATAACCAAACCGTCGGCAAAATTCAGCAAATAATCGCAAACAATCGAACAATTTTATTTAGTTTGTCTTACACTTTTTCAAACCAAACATTTTTTATAAACATCATTTTACAGTAATTTACAACTAACATAATTGTGAAATATTAATTTTTTTTTATTATACAATAGTACAATTAATATTTTTATATATTTACAATTAATACCATTTATATATTTTCTTTTCTATTTTTATTTTTTTAAACATAACCAGACTGTGTAATATCCAAAATTGACTTCCATAAAAAAAAACAAAAACATACTAAAAAAAAATCGTTTTTATTAAAAACCAGAATAGAACTCTTCAAAAAAATTTGACCATTCAATCCAAAATCAAGAACAGTCCGCTTAAATAAAATTTTTGTTTTTGAAACAAAATTTTTCTAAATTTCTTTTATTTTTAAAACAGGTAACCATAATTTATAAATTAATCCGAAACTTACTTAATTTTTTATAAGGGAAGTGTAAAAAATATAAAAATACAATTGTAAAAAAGTACATTTTTACACATTGACATAACCAGATGTAAGTTAAGAAATTTCCGGTTTCCTTCCATTAACCTATCGACACAAAAAGCCAAACTAATAAGGCGTCCAGAAATTGACTCAAAACGGTTTATCATGCTAAAGGGCTAAGGTCTCATGACACACAAAATCTCCACTATATTTAAAGCTTTTTGATAATTCATTTTGATATCATTAGCATTTTATTGGTTTCTGATAATGACTGGTATTGTGTCACATTGATTGAAAAGTTCACTTTCTAGCCTAGAGCTATTCCTAATATAACTGTGGCTCCTGTCTTTTTCATTGTCTACTTGCACAGGATAGCTCGCTTTGGTATGTTAGTAAACAGATCATTGCAACCATCTGGACCTTATTTAGTTATCGACCGAACTCCAAAATTGTTTACTCTATAACCTTGCTAATCAGACTATTAACCGGGTACACATATTAGGCAAACTGGATAGCTTTAACTGACCTGAAGGACCTAAACTATCTAACGTGGAGCAAAAATATCGCAAACAAATTCACTTTAACTTTCTGCCAGTGCCCGCAAAACTACGAGGTCTGGTTTGATACAAATCTCAAAAGCGTTTTTAATACTTAAAACTGTTAAATCATTAAATTCACTAAAACCTTACAATACACTCAATATAATTAATACACTTAATACTCAAAACGTTCATTAAGAGCTTTGCGGTCAGCTTCCATAGCAAGAGGACACTTAACAATGATGTTACAAAAATACGCGAGGACGACCGATCTAAAGCGATCGAAACTACATATAAAGCTGTATCCAGGAATTACTAAATATTGAAACAAAAATATTAATATTCATCATTTTTAGGTATTTCAATTAAAAATAAATTAATACTCTTGACGGTTCGTTCAACTGCAAAATTTAACATCGGGATGACTTAGAATTCCAGTTTAATTAATAATGCTTGAAGTTTGAACATTAAAACTGCAACATGTTTTCGAAGGATATGGCAACGTTAAAGTACATTAATCGTTAATAAAAGATCTTCTTTAAGATACTAGACTGCTTGTTACTAGGTAGTAGTAAACCTATTTTGGATTAACATCTTCGTTTAATTCTCGCCTAAATGTATCTCAAAATAACGAGAAAAACTACTTTTACTTTCTGTTCCGAAGCTTTAAATACACTCTGTCTGTGGAAAAAAAAGTACTCAAATTGAAAACAAGAACTAATAAATTGAAATTTTTATGGACAGATAATAAGATTTGTGTTCTTATAGCTTTGTGTTACGTGTTTTGAAAACATTTGTATTAGACGCAATGGTTAAGAGTTATTTGTTAATAAATGATTTTCAACAGCAGGTAGATAATTAATTAAAATTAATTAAATCAGATATTCTGTTTAATATACAATATACACCACCTAAATGATTTAGGATTAACCAGAAACTCCTTAGATTCCGGACACCATGTTACACCCGAGTTTCATTATAAGAAATTCGAAGGATTGCATAGAAATCTTAGTTATGACTGACTAAAATATGACTGAGCCGGACCAAAATATTTGTTAGTCCTTCGAGCCAGATCACAGTAAAAGCTAAATCAGGATAAATTACTACACGCCTGATAGCGTAAGTAGCCATTTTTAAACCAAAGAAAAAAACTAATCTTCTAAAAAGAAGACATTTCAAAAAATTACAAATGACGAAAACCTTATCTTTGCGGAAGGCATTGACGCATCAACAACTATATGAAAGATATCAAAGCACGATTAGATAAAACTATGGTGATTTATGTAGTAAATTGCCAAGGTCGAAACCAAATTATTTGAAGCCCAGCCGGATGCGACGCCACAAACTAAATAATTTGATGAGCGTTATTACCACGGAGTATATTAAACGCACAGTTGCGCCAGACTAGAGCAGATGCTTCAGAAGGAAAAAACCATCTAATCATACGGTAATTATACAAAGGCAAAATATCGTAGAAGATTTGTCATAAGTGTCACAATAGTCTTCTTCATCTTGAGAATCTAACCAATTCTTCGTTTGTACCACAATCAATAACATGCAACCGTATTTCAACGAAACCTAAACCACATCTGCACCCACCGCAATAAATAAGATTATAACCACAACAAATCAGACCTTAATCAAATTATTAAGGTCACTCATCCATCAACGCCATTATTAAAGTAACCAACGCAGTGGAAAGAGTGGAGAAAGAATACCACCAGGTAAGGCCATTGGTGTTTACCGTTACTCTCAACTTTAAAAATGCATTCAACTCAACGAGTTGAAAGAAAAGCGATCACCGCTGGAGGTACAGGGTTCGATTCTCGGTCCAGATATATAAAATGTCCTGTATGACGGTTTCCTATGGCTTGAAATGCCAGAAGATGTATCTTTGGTGGGTTATGAGGATGACATAGCCGTGGTTATTATGGCTCGAGGTACTGAATTGACTCAATTTAAACTTAACCAGCCGATGAGGAGAATAAAGACGTGGATGGATGATCATGGATTGAACTAGCAATCGCTAAACCAGATATAGTCTTGCTTACCAAGAGTATAGGATATCTTTAATTATCTACATGACTGTAGGTACTGTGGTGGTTCACATAAGCGGAGCGGCTAGATATCTTGGCGTCATGTATCTTGAGAATACATTCGAAGAGCCTGTGAGTGGGCGGCGGTGGGTACGAAGTCATTGAGCAGGCTAATGGCTAACATGGGGGGACTTTGTTCTAGCAAACGAATAGTTCTTATGTCAGTTATATAGTCGATTCTTGTATATGGTGCTGAAGTTTGGGCTGGTTCAATGATCAATCAAAAGTATTGGGCAACCCCTAGAAAAGGAGCACTGAGGGTGGCGTGCGCCTATAGGAGGGTAACTGATGTGGCCATTTTAGCTTTAGCCGGAGTAATACAGTTCGACTTGCTGGCACAGGAGCATCGTAGGATATACTTGAGGAGTGCGGTAGTTGGGAAGAAAAAAGCTGCTATCAGAGCTCGGGGCAAAACTATGGGTTTAAGTGGGAGACGGCGGATATGGGCTGATGGAGGTCAGATTATTCGGCAGTGGGAGACTTAACGCCCGACACAATAGTGGAGATAATGCTCCGTTCGGAAGTAGCATGAAACGTTACATCACGTTACGTCACGTTATGTATAATCAGTTTTGAGATGGAAAAGGGAGGACTGCTGCTAAGGAGACACTTAAAAGGAAAACCAAAATGAGAACGAAGGGCATTAGTATGACGGGACAAACCGAAGTAATGCAAAAGTGGTTCCGGTTTGGGTCTTCCCGTAGCCGGTAGGTGATTTTTTAGTAAGTCAAGCCTCACACTGTCGGGTGGAGGGCACTCAATTCCTTGCCTTATGAAGGTTTTCTACACTACTCAAAAAAATAATAAAAAATAAATAAAAATCAATCCATTAATGCAACCCATCTAAAGCAAGCAACCACCAAAGAACGTTAGCTTTCAATCGCCAACCACAGTTGCTCACGTTTTTGATGCTTTTGGACAAACTTAATCATGCCATAGTCTTTTAGACTCTGGGTCACTGCCGTCACTTGCAACTGAGGAGTTGTACCAAAAGGTTCCGCTTCCTGTGACATAAGGCTACCATTACCATAAGGAGAGTTGGTCTATCTCCAGCAGGAATCATCAACTCCTGACTTCTGTTTAAGTCCAGCTTCGTAGTGAACTCAATGACATTATCCAGATTTAGAGCAATATGTGCAATTATCTAAAACCATTAACGCTGGGTGGAGCTGAATACTTTTTTAAATTCTGGTGAACTGCATGATTTTGGACAGAAAATATCGGAGATAACCACATGAGGAACTGACTATGACTGACTAAAATATGACTGAGCCGGACCAAAATATTTGTTAGTCCTTCGAGCCAGATCACAGTAAAAGCTAAATCAGGATAAATTACTACACGCCTGATAGCGTAAGTAGCCATTTTTAAACCAAAGAAAAAAACTAATCTTCTAAAAAGAAGACATTTCAAAAAATTACAAATGACGAAAACCTTATCTTTGCGGAAGGCATTGACGCATCAACAACTATATGAAAGATATCAAAGCACGATTAGATAAAACTATGGTGATTTATGTAGTAAATTGCCAAGGTCGAAACCAAATTATTTGAAGCCCAGCCGGATGCGACGCCACAAACTAAATAATTTGATGAGCGTTATTACCACGGAGTATATTAAACGCACAGTTGCGCCAGACTAGAGCAGATGCTTCAGAAGGAAAAAACCATCTAATCATACGGTAATTATACAAAGGCAAAATATCGTAGAAGATTTGTCATAAGTGTCACAATAGTCTTCTTCATCTTGAGAATCTAACCAATTCTTCGTTTGTACCACAATCAATAACATGCAACCGTATTTCAACGAAACCTAAACCACATCTGCACCCACCGCAATAAATAAGATTATAACCACAACAAATCAGACCTTAATCAAATTATTAAGGTCACTCATCCATCAACGCCATTATTAAAGTAACCAACGCAGTGGAAAGAGTGGAGAAAGAATACCACCAGGTAAGGCCATTGGTGTTTACCGTTACTCTCAACTTTAAAAATGCATTCAACTCAACGAGTTGAAAGAAAAGCGATCACCGCTGGAGGTACAGGGTTCGATTCTCGGTCCAGATATATAAAATGTCCTGTATGACGGTTTCCTATGGCTTGAAATGCCAGAAGATGTATCTTTGGTGGGTTATGAGGATGACATAGCCGTGGTTATTATGGCTCGAGGTACTGAATTGACTCAATTTAAACTTAACCAGCCGATGAGGAGAATAAAGACGTGGATGGATGATCATGGATTGAACTAGCAATCGCTAAACCAGATATAGTCTTGCTTACCAAGAGTATAGGATATCTTTAATTATCTACATGACTGTAGGTACTGTGGTGGTTCACATAAGCGGAGCGGCTAGATATCTTGGCGTCATGTATCTTGAGAATACATTCGAAGAGCCTGTGAGTGGGCGGCGGTGGGTACGAAGTCATTGAGCAGGCTAATGGCTAACATGGGGGGACTTTGTTCTAGCAAACGAATAGTTCTTATGTCAGTTATATAGTCGATTCTTGTATATGGTGCTGAAGTTTGGGCTGGTTCAATGATCAATCAAAAGTATTGGGCAACCCCTAGAAAAGGAGCACTGAGGGTGGCGTGCGCCTATAGGAGGGTAACTGATGTGGCCATTTTAGCTTTAGCCGGAGTAATACAGTTCGACTTGCTGGCACAGGAGCATCGTAGGATATACTTGAGGAGTGCGGTAGTTGGGAAGAAAAAAGCTGCTATCAGAGCTCGGGGCAAAACTATGGGTTTAAGTGGGAGACGGCGGATATGGGCTGATGGAGGTCAGATTATTCGGCAGTGGGAGACTTAACGCCCGACACAATAGTGGAGATAATGCTCCGTTCGGAAGTAGCATGAAACGTTACATCACGTTACGTCACGTTATGTATAATCAGTTTTGAGATGGAAAAGGGAGGACTGCTGCTAAGGAGACACTTAAAAGGAAAACCAAAATGAGAACGAAGGGCATTAGTATGACGGGACAAACCGAAGTAATGCAAAAGTGGTTCCGGTTTGGGTCTTCCCGTAGCCGGTAGGTGATTTTTTAGTAAGTCAAGCCTCACACTGTCGGGTGGAGGGCACTCAATTCCTTGCCTTATGAAGGTTTTCTACACTACTCAAAAAAATAATAAAAAATAAATAAAAATCAATCCATTAATGCAACCCATCTAAAGCAAGCAACCACCAAAGAACGTTAGCTTTCAATCGCCAACCACAGTTGCTCACGTTTTTGATGCTTTTGGACAAACTTAATCATGCCATAGTCTTTTAGACTCTGGGTCACTGCCGTCACTTGCAACTGAGGAGTTGTACCAAAAGGTTCCGCTTCCTGTGACATAAGGCTACCATTACCATAAGGAGAGTTGGTCTATCTCCAGCAGGAATCATCAACTCCTGACTTCTGTTTAAGTCCAGCTTCGTAGTGAACTCAATGACATTATCCAGATTTAGAGCAATATGTGCAATTATCTAAAACCATTAACGCTGGGTGGAGCTGAATACTTTTTTAAATTCTGGTGAACTGCATGATTTTGGACAGAAAATATCGGAGATAACCACATGAGGAACTCAGTACAACTAAAGCACTAAACAGAGCTGGATATTGAATTCTAACTTTAAAGATTTTGGGAAAGCAAAGAAGTACCAATGATCAATCAATTGACCAAGAAAAAATTTAGGAATATTTAACATTTATGAGAGAATATCTTACCCTAATATATATTACAAACCATTTGGCGTGAATAATTACCCAAAACTACCCATTAAGGATTTTTTAATGATAAACGTTGCCCACAGAACACCCTCAGCACCGTACTTGGCAACTAAAATCTTAGAAACGATTACCAAATAATGCAACAATAATGCAACCAAGTTTTCTAACATAGTATATAGACAATCTAAAGTCTGGCACAAATAATAAAAGTGATGCCAGAACACTACAAAATCAACTTATTGAGTTGCTAAGAGCCACAAGCCTTCATTTACAAAAAATTACCACAAACCATAATATAAATACATATAGTACTACCATGGTATGTTAGCCCATTAACATACTAGATGTCGTTATTGGTATCGTTTTAAAATAATCAAAGTATTTATATAGGTATAATCACCTAAATGTCATATATTTATTCTAAATTTCTACGAAATTCTATCAACCTGACATCTAGAACATCAATGGTTAAACTGTTTTTTTATGATGGTAGTACTATATGTATTATATTATCACAAACCGGATCATTTGGATTCCTCATTCAAGCTGCTTGGGTTAAAATAGCGTTCGAATGCCGACTCATATCAGTTCAAGGTTATAGTGAATCTAGCAATTACCAATACCTTACTTTAGATGTTATTTGAGGTCTTTAAAACCTTCGATCAACTTGGTTGGCTGGAATCAATGGATGAAACCACCATCAAACACCATTACGTTATCAAAGTGATGATCCACTATGTTTGGAAACCACAAAAATAATTAACTAGTTAAGCCAATAAACGAATAAAAATTAATCATAATATTTAGTTACCAATATTATTGTAAAGCAGCATAACCAGTATTTATGCATGTATCTGTATATGTTTAAGAAAATGTAAAAAAAATATAACATACAAATTGGCAGTAGTTATACAAGTGCTACCACGATCGCATCGATAGTAAATAGTAGTACAGTTGTTTGTAAAATAAGATTGATATTAAGTTGTTAATAAATATTATTTAAATTTATATACAAATCATGTATTTCAAAATCAAGTCTTATTAATGAAGTAAATTCAGATCGTTCAATCTAATACGTGAACGAACATTTTGGTGCAGAAACCCGGGACGTCCATTTAAAGGAACCGCATTTAAAATAACATCATCATCAAATTTCTAGATAAATAGCCATTGTTCTATTTTAATTTTTTGAGTTAATATATTGGGCTACTAAAACAGATCCATATTTTACCTAATTCAGGGAAAGGTGAGGAAAAATTGTGAACTTGAATTTTCAAAATGGAGCGAAATATCCGAGCACGTGATCGTACGATTAATCAAACAAAAGCCATAAAAACCTTTAGTGAAACGATTACAAGTGAAACCACGTTAGAAGCTATACATTGTGGGAAGAGCAATGTGGTAAACGTTACGAAGATTTAACCGACTACGAATTGGAGTTAATGGCCTTTGCATACTGTTACAGATCAGGCGGATGCACTTTATGTTAATACCTGCTCAATTTTGAAGGCCGCAATAAATACAAAGGCTCACCATCAGAAACCCGAAGCTCAGGATCTAAATGCTACCATAGGTCAATTTATTGGACATCAGCAACCGTTCCTGCAAGGTATGCACCACCAAAAAGGTGTACGACTACCCAAAATAAATATAGAACTCTTTACGGGCGAATACAAGCTATGGCCATATTTCCATGACTTATATATGTAACATCAGTGCATGAAAATCAGACGTTAAGTGCGGTGCATGAATTGCAAATTTTGAACGGTCTATTACAAGGCAACGCAGCCGCATTAATTAGGCATTTAAAGGTCACTGATCAAAATTACGAAGCCTGGGAGAAATTAGTTGCCAGATACAACAAACCAAAATCGATTGTGTATTCTCTTATTCAATCATTCATGGATCAAAAAAATTGTTATCAAGCCAGCCATCGTGAACTGAAAAAATTGTGTGATATCCCCGATGAGGTGATTCGTGGATTGAGTAGAAGATTTAGTTGAACGACCCTTGGCTAGTACACCTGTTGATCAATAAAGTAGACACTGAAACACTAGGCAGTTGTGGTCATAAGAGCTGATCCATGATAATTTTCTAACTTTTAACAAAGTCTTGAAATTTCTTACCACAAGATGCGATGAATTTGAGTCTTGCGCATCACTGAATAAGCCTAGCAGATCCGTATAACCAAATGTGATGCCCTACCACAGCGCTCAATCAAATAAGTCGAATTGTGTTGCCTTTAAACAGGATCATGTAGTGTATAAATGCCCTTTATTTAAAACAATGGACATGGAGAAACCAACTTTATTAATTAAAAATTGTAATAGTTGTAATAATTGCTTGCGTCAAGGGCATTTACAAAAGGCGTCATCACTCATTATTACACACAGATTAACCCTCCACAAGTCTAAAAGCAACAGCCGAATTATTGTTATCTTCCAATGGAACATCTCACAAACCCCTTCAATCAACACACAATGAAATAGCCTACCATCAACATTGTCATCACAATATTCAACAAACAACTCAAATACTACATCCTTGCACGATTATCAACCTATTCTCAACACGGTATTGCCCACAGCCTTGTTATATGTTCAAGCAAGCAGTGGGCAGCAAATGCTGGCAAGAGTACTGATCGACTCCGGATCTCAAACTACATGTATTTCTAAATCATGTGTTCAATGCTTAGGCTTAAAGCGAAAGTTTGCACAAATTACCATTTTTAAATTTCATATTTAGCTTCTTGTTCAGCGGAAAAATCGAGAGGAAAAACCACGTTAACTGTTCAATCACGAGTAATTCCACATTACTCAAAACCAATGACGGCACTTAGAAAAAATCTCTTCAACTCTTCCTAATTCAATGATAAAGATACTGGAAAGCAACGAAGCTTGGAACTTAGAACTAGCAGATCCCTATTTTAACAGGCTTATTCCGCCGATATATTGATTGAAGCGAAACACTTTTTAGAAATTTTATTCGAACAGAAATTGACAATACAAAACCTATATGTTTTCCACTCATCTAAATTGGGATGGTTAATAGCGGGTAAACTAAAAGAACCCAAAGAAGATTGAAAGGTAAACAATTATAATGCAAACTTGGATTTTAGCATAACAATGAAAATTTGATGGAACTATTAAAGAAATTTTGGAAGGTGGAAGAACATGTAAAGAAGTCCACGCAACTAGACGAAGATAATCCTTGTGAAATACTGTATCGGAACACTACTACTCGAGTTCCAGATGGCAGAATCATAGTTCGATTACCCTTCAACCCCAAAAACCTAGGAGACTCAATACCTCAGGCAAGTGCCAGATTGACGTCAATTGAAAAAAGATTTAAGCGATCAAACGAATATTATAAGGACTATAAAACATTTATGTATGATTACCTTCACTTAGGCCATATGATACAGGAACCTTGGGCAGATGTTCCAACTAAAAATAATAAAAGGTATTTCATGCCTCATCATGCCATCTAAAAGGAAAGCTTAACTACAAAACTCAGGGTTGTTTTTGATGCATCCTGTAAAATCACAAATACAGTCTCGTTAACAACTAGTTAACAACGACCCTATTAAGTTTTCGCCAACACTTAGTAGCAATAAATGCGGACATAGAAAAAATGTACCAACAAATTTTAGTTCACCCATCAGATGCCAATTATCAATTCATATTGTGGCGTAGAGATGTACACGAAGAACTCAGTCCTCCCAAGTGTATGACAGTTACGTATGGAACTTCATGTACCCAATTCCTAGCTATTCGGTCACTAGAAGAGATAGCCAAAAATGCAGAAAATCAATATCCAGAAGCAGCTAAAGTCATTCGGAATCTTTTTTATATGGATGATCTGTTAACCGGCACTGCAACCACCGAAGAAGCTTAATATTAAAAAATCAGATAGTCGAAATTTTTGACACTTGTAAGTTTAAATTGCGTAAATGGAAATCAAATTCACAAATTTTCTTGCAATCATTAGTCAAAGATAATCAGGACGAGATACCTAAACTAATTGAATAAGATTCCAGTACCAAGACATTAGGAATTATGTGGCATCAGAAATCTGACATCTTTTCATTTAAAATAAATAAATGGACATACACTTTAAAATTATACTACATAAACTGTGGTTAATGAAGACAGATTGAGATGAAGAAGCTCCTGGTAAGATTGTTGTTCTCTGGGTCAAAGTTTATTATAATTTACCACACCAACAACAAATTAAGATTCCTAGATATTTTCTAAAATCCGCCCAACTAATATCAAGTCAGTTACATGCCTTTTGTGTTGCATCTGAGGCTGCCTATGGTTGTGTAGTATATCTTTGAATCAATAATGAAAATGGAGAAATTACTTGTCGCCTCGTTTATGCCAATAGTAAAGTAGCGCCAGTAAAACAGATCAGTTTGCCGAAGCTGGAGCTATGCGGTGCGGTACTACTAGCAGAGTTAATACAATATTGTAAAACCGTATTCAAGATCGACGCCAATAATATTTATGCTTATACCGATTCTATGGTGGTAACTGTTACCCAATTATTAAAAAAATGTTTATCTTGGTTCAAAATAGAAAAAATAATGAGTTATATTCTATGGTTTAGTCTATTGGCAAGGTCAATATTTATATTAAGATGTTGAACATTGTACTATCCGTATGATCCAAGCCAAGAGTTTAAGTTGGGAAATTGAACAACTAGCAAAACACGGAAATTTAACTTCCAACAGTACGCTATTATCATTGGACCCGTTTATCGACCAACACGGGATACTACGAGTAGATGGAAGATTAAAAAATGCCAAATTAAGCTATTCCGTCCGACATCCATTAATATTACAAAAAAATCACCCAGTCAATAACCTAATAATTAAAATAGTTCGCATTTCAAATCTACATGCTGGGAATACCCTAATGATAAGCTTGTTACGCCAAAAATACTGGATGATCGGAGCAAGATATATGATTAAAGGTCATATGAAATCGTGTGTTAGCTGAATTAGATATAAAGTGTTCAAGGACAGTAAAAAATGGCCGATTTACCAGCAGAGAGGTGTAACAAAACCAGGCCATTTTTAAATAGTGGTGTGGACTACTTGGGTCCAATTTAATATAACCTCTTCAAATCGAAATGCACCATTGATCAAGGCATACGTGGCTGTGTTTATTTGCCTTGCCGTTAAAGCTGTACATTTAGAAGTAGTTAGCAGTCTTAACATCGAGACCATTTTGGCAGCGTTGAAAAGATTTGTATCGCGATGAGGTCTTCCCAATCAACACTGGTGCGATAACAGTTCCAATTTTATTAGTGCCAACAATGAATAGAAAAAATTAAAAAGGGAAATTTAACAACAACAAATTCCATTAATACGTAATTTTATTATGCAGAATTCAATTAACTTCAAATTTATCTCAGGAAGCCGCCGTCAAGTAGGTGAAACATCACTTCAAATGAAGGAGGCAAAATTAAATTTTGAGGAGACTATCATTTTAGTTACCCAAATTGAAAGTGTGCTTAATTCCAGACCGTTATGTTGTGTCAATGATGACCCTACAAATCTAGAAATACTTACTCCTGGGCATTTTCTAATTGGAGAATCATTACATGCGGTCCCAGAACTAATGTTAGAAAATATTCAAATGTAAAAATTATCCAGGTGGCAAAATATCCAATGAAGAGTTCAAGCTTTCTGGAAATCTTGGTCCAGAGATTATTTAAATACTCTGCAAGAAAGAAGTAAATGGAAGAAAAGTAACTGTCCTATTAACATTGATGACATCATATTGATCAAAGAAGACAACACACCTCCAAACCAGTAGGTACTCGGACGCATCTTCCAAATTCAACCGGGTAATGATAGGAAACTGCTACAAATACTCTTAAACGACCGGTAGCAAAACAAATTATGCTGAAAATTAATAAAATGTAAAGTCGTCGTACGAACAATAGTTTATAAGTCAATGTCCATGATTATTTTTTGGGTAACTTAAGAAAATATATCCAAATATTTTCTTAACGCAGGGGAACATGTTTGGAAACCACAAAAAAAATTAACTAGTTTAACCCATAAACGAATAAAAATTAATCATAGTATTTAGTTACCAATATTATTGTAAAGCAGCATAACCAGTATTTATCCATGTATCTGTATATGTTTAAGAAAATGTAAAAAAAATTATAACATAAAAATTGGCAGTAGCTATACAAGTTTTACCACGATCGCATCGATAGTAAATAAAAGTACAGTTGTTTGTAAAATAAGATTGATTATTAAGTTGTTAATAAATATTATTTAAATTCATATACAAATCAAGTATTTTAAAATCAAGTCTTATTAATAAAGTAAATTAAAGTCGTTCAATTTAATACGTGAACGTATCTAATACGGTCATGGATACAGCTCCGACAGTTTGCTCCGGATTTTTTAATTCTTTGGAGATTCTGAGTGTGCCACTATAAAATTTATTTTACGAATTGCAATATTTAGTGATACCTAAAGATATTCTATAATTTGTAACAAAAGAGTGAAATTGAGTGGGCTGCAAACGGTCCTAAAACGATGTAACATGATACAACTAACTTTATTACGATTAGCCAAATTTAATAAAAGCACACCTTGCAGTCTGTATTGGAAAGTTAATTTCTCTCATAATGTGTACTGTACATCTTTAGCTGCACTTTTTACGCTTATTATCAAAGAAACAGCTAACAATTTACTCCCGCACATTAAAAACAAACTTTTGTCTGTCCAAAAAAGTCACTTTGTCTTAGTTGTCACATTTCTGCTATCGATTTTTCTATATAAAACTTTTTCATTTCATATACGTAATAAAAACATAAATTTTGCGAGATTTTCTCATCAAAAAACTTTTTCCATAAAACGGGTGAAACAGGAAAAATCAAATCAAATACTTTAAGTTACTAAAATAAAAATGAAAACACTTTAATTTCCGTTAATAAGTAATTTTCCATAATATATTAACGTGTAGTATGATGGTAGGTGGGTGTAGATCCACTGGTGTGAAATTTTTACATACCAAATTGTATTTGAAAAAACAAAACGTTACAAGCTATGAAGTAGTCTCAAACACACACATAAACAAATAAAAGTGGTCGTGACAAAAAAAGTTATAACAAACCGCGGATATAAAGTTTTTTAATGATTGTAATCGCAAAATAGGCACCGTAAAACGAAAACCGGAAATAGGAAATATAAAAAAAAAAGATTTAAGCTTTTTTATGTAAAGGGATATGAAATGAAAATAGAAAATCATGAAAACATTTAGATTGTAATTAGTTGGATACAAGAGTGTTAGGTTTTTATTTTTTGATTGAAATTCGCAAAAAAAACAACAGATTTTTGATTGCGCAATGGTTGTAAATTGTCTAAATATGAAGGGTTTGCCAAAACTACACATACCAGGCAATTTAAAATATTGCAAATAAACATAGTTGTTTTTAAAATTAAATCTTGCTAAGTAAGTTAAGTGCCTTATTTCTTAGTATTATCACCATATCTTCGATATTAAAACATCTTGCCTTTTCTTTTGACTTGATTGATTAATTTATTGGATTGTGGGACAACTTATTTACTGGTAGAAAGTTTTGGAATTAAAAACATAAAAATTTTAAGATATTGAACAAAACCAGTCGTACATACAATTTTTTTAAATCAAATCTATATAAAGTCGATTAAAAAAATTGATTTAACACTAAAATCAAATGAAACAACCGTTAAACTGACAAAATGCGTCATTTAAATTTAAAAAAATCTGAACTCAAATAATCGGGTGAAATATACAATGTTTATACGGGAACACGGCCTAGACAAGATAAGAACCTCATTTAATTTAACCCAATATTAACAGGCACGATAAACCACCAACGAATTAATACACCAATAATACAACACAAACTACTTCACCAAGAAAAACCAGAAGTACTGGCCATAGATATAGAACCATACAACCAAAAACCAAACCATGAAGCCATCCACCACACTCACGCCAAACCAGAGACAGCGATAATTTCGTTATACTTAAGTTATACTTTAGTATACCGAGCAATGGCCGCAGTGCTTAAAGCTGCGGTGTTGGTGTCGGAAAGTCCCATATTCGAATCCCAACGGAAGAGGACTGAAATAGAAATTGTTGATCCCTTGATTGCGATCGGTGATGACGTTGAACTACTTTAATAAAAATAGGAATACAGAAAGTGTTGAAACAACTGCCAAAATCTAGAAAATGGTTTAACATTACCGTTGCGTAAACAAATAAAAAGACATAATTTGTGTGAAAAGGTACATGCATTTCATATTCCATATAGTATAAAGACACATCCGTTTGTTGTTGGGCTTGTGTCAATTAAAGGCTCGTGTAACATTAGTACCATCAAGGCAATAATAAAATAATGACTGCATGAATTTGGAATCGCTACGGATTCTGGTACCGTAAGCTTTAATCATAATTAATCTCCTATTATGAAAAATTACTCAATGATGAATCAGATTAACTACATAGTTCAAAATCTGATCAAGATATTGATATAATGATAGTGTGGGCTAGGTTGATATTGATAGTCCTAATAAGAATACCAAACATTTCTATATCGATCTCCTACAAGTTTTTTTTTCAACTGTTTTGAAATAAGGGAATCGAAACAATGTGCTGCTATTTAGCAAAAAATAAATTTAATAAAAATGAACTTATCTCAGACACAAATTATTTAGGAGCGACACAGCGAATATTACAATTATGTATAAAACTTAATTAATTTATCATTTGTTTTGCAACGCACTTTTTGATTATATTTTTAATTTAAATTGCTATATTTAATTATTGAAAATTTAATATTTCAATCAATAAAAAATTATTATTTGTCATCAATTAAAATAAAAAATATGGATTTCTCAAGCCTTTAGAAAAACCATAACCAATTATAAAATTCAATGAAGAAAAAAAATTCGTTGATATTCAAACCTATTTACCAATTAAATTTCGAGCAACGGTCTCTTCGACGCATTAATTCCACCGGCACTATACCATCGAAATAATCACAGACTATTTTCTATTCTAAAGATGGGTTAGTATGTATCTAAACCAAACCTATAGAATAAAAAAAAACTCAACTATTATGTGAAGTGAGTTTACTAAAAAAAACAGAAAAAAATTGACGTTTCAATTGAAATCTCGTGTAATACTACTGAAGCAATAATAATATAAAGACTCCATGAATTTGAATTTGTTTAGTAAAGCAAAATTGTACTGCACATTGTTTAGTCAGTTTGTAAATTTGGCACGTTTATTGTGACCGAACCAATAGGTATAGTCGCTGTTCTTTTACTGCAGTATAGATAGTTTTTATCAGTTTCAGAAATTTATTTAATGATTGTTGACAAACCTGGGACAACTATTTCAAAATTTAGCTTTATCTAGAAAGAATAAAGTTATTTAATGGATTTACCAAACCACTTCTTTGCCACAAACAAATTTCATTTTTTATTCATTTTTTTTATTCTTAATGGACTATAAGTTTTTCTGTTGCAAGTTAAAATATTACCTAATATTACCGTACTATAATAACTCATGCTTTTATAATAAGCACTGCTTCTTTTTCTAAATAAATATATTTAATATAATATATTTAATAAATAAATTTAATTAATTTTATTAATTTAATATTAATTTGTAGAGTACCTAAACCTCCAAGAACCCTGGTGATATCTGATTCAATCAATAGTTTGTATATATTCTTGTATGTTTTAAGGGTTAATTTAATTCAAGCTAAAAATCTGACTCTTGTTCCTTTTGATCTGCTTTTATGTTGGTTTTCATTTTAAGATCATCTTGTATTGTCAGAACCAAACGTAATTTGCACTATTTTTTAATATTTCACTAATAGGTAAAGCAAAATTGCTAACAAAATACGCCACTCGATCTAAAATATTCTTGGAGTAGATCAACTACTGTTTGATGATAACCTGTTTTTAAGAAGCTTTAAGCTTTCAAAATAACCATCAGGAAGTTGTTATTTCTGTTATTTCTATCGGTTCATCTCAGCTCTTTCAGTTTTTTGATCTCAGTGACTAAGCGAACCACTGATGCAAAAGACTATGTTCTTTTTACACGCTTCGTTGCATTTGTGTGATTCAATAGAGTTTGGAGTTTCTCGTTGCATACTGCTGCAGTAGCATTACATGCCTTCTGATAAGTTTATGTATTTTGATAGATGTTATCATTTCTGAAGTACCATGGTTCATTCACAATGCAACGTAATACTTTGGTATGAAATGTTTGTATGGTCTTCACTGTAGATTTTTTAAACAGTAGTTTGTTGTGTTTGGTCAGTTTGGAATACATCTTTCAATAAACCAGTGCACTTTTGTGAATTTTAAATTTGGTTTTTGCTTATCTTTTGAATACTACTGAACATACTTTTTTGTTTCCAGCGCCACCTCAATTGTATCAATGATCCTATATACCTATGTCCTATGATTGAGTTCCTTTCTTGGAACCCAAATTGATTTGTTGGAATAAGCTTTCTGTTCTCAATAATTGGCTTTATTTTCTTGAGTAACAGTCTTTTGAAAACCTTTCATGTTGTTGTTAATAAGTAGGGTTGGTATCAAAATTTGCGGGGCATTAGCGTGCAGAGGTATTGCAGTTATTGGCATAGCATACCTAACTTGCATGTAACATGGGTCACATGACCCTTGACAAATAAAATTGCAAGAAATTTTGTATTAGTTTTGACAGTATGAGGATGAAAGGCATTTGAAACAAATTCAAAAAAACTTCTTTGGTCATTCAATAGTTACCACTTACTCCTCTCTGTTCTGAGATTGCATTTTTATGTGTTCAGGAAATCTTTATATATGGATAGATGATCATAAACGGCACCATGCTACCCAAGTCAGAGTAAGTGAACCCAAGGCAGAGTAAGTGAACAAATAGAGAATAAAACTTGTCTTATTGCCATTAAAGACTCGGGACGGTTCACTTTTTTTTATAACTAATCCCAAATTTGGTTAAGCAAAAACATTAACCTTTGAACTAACAACAGCCATTTGGAATGTGTATATGTCAAGTCATAACATTTGCCTATATATACAATATTTCGCATCAATTTTCTGGAGTTTTAGTAGTTATAAATGAGCGCTATTTTAAAAATAAGCTATACCTTCTATTTACCTGGCATGTTGTCTTTTCGTCAAAGACATAGTTTTTTTTGGTCAATTGTCTATAAAAACTACTTTATTGTTACAATATCTTTGCGGTGTTTTAAAAACCTTCTTCTGGCACTTTCCAAAATCCATTCGTTTATATTATTCTCTTCTTCTTTAGACAGAATTGTCCTTGGATCAGGACTATTAAATTATTCTTTGGAAGTAAAATAATTTATTATAGAGACAAAAAAAAGGCATGGAAATCCTGACAAAGATATTGGTATCCACAAAATAAAACTAAATTTTGCTATCTGAGCAATATACTAAGATTTTTAATTAACAATTAATAAGAATAAATCAATTTATAATTCTTTGTCTTATTGTTCATAAAGACATTAAGTATTTCATGTGGAAGGCTATCAAAAAGTCTAAAAAGACCTAAAAATCTTGGGCCTGAAATAAAATTTGAGGAACTTAGGCTTGAATCGCCGAACTAGAAACTAATTTATTTGCGATCTATTTCGGAGACTCATTCCAACCTATCACAATACAAACATAAAATTAATATATAGGTGATAAAATCGCAGGAGCACCACAAAAATGTGCCATTCGACTCATTCTATATACTCTCCATACAAAAAAATTGTCAAATACAGAAGAAATTAGTAACATTTGCGGGTGATACTGGCGTCCTAGCATTTAGGAATAATATATAGAATACTTTTTAAATTGCAATGGGCTACTTACATTCTGATTATCAAGCCAAAGGGCAACCTACTTCATTATTGCAAAAAAATATCGCAACAAATATATGGCAGTACTTTTGTCGCAATACAATAATATCGCAAACAAAAACAATGTAGCATCAATATTTCGCTTACACAACAATTTTAGATAAAATATTTAGTCATATGTTTTCCGCATGCTACTATAATCACAAACAACAAAATCCTAAACATATCGCAAACAAATATTTCGCCACAAAATTTTATTTTTTTCTTTATAAATATTATTGTAAATCAGTAAAAGGCCCTTTAGTAAAAGGTGTGACTAGACGTTAGACGATATGTCTTCATTCATTTCATATATAGAAATCCCTCACATTGTGCGGTTAAAACTGCGCGTTTTTATTTCATATTTTTTTTAAGAAGTAAGAGAAAACAAACGTACATATTTCTTTTTATATATAAGTATAGACAACTTAAAAATATGGTCTATCGTCCGGTTATTTTTTTTCTGCTTCCCAAAATGTATTTCGATTACATTTACACACTATTCTTTTCATCGACGATATGTGCTATTTGGTTTTGACGATATTATTTTTAAAAAATATTTAAAAACATCGATCGGTAAAGGAAAAACCTCCTATATTTTAATATAGGATCATATACAGGTGTTTGGAGGGAGAACATCATAAAAAATATGTTATTGTTTGACAAATGAAATATGGAAAAAAAAATATTTAGATTTTTTATGAGTTTGGCACCGCCTTATTACCGTCGATTTATTTTATTTTTTACGTTTTTCCTACAAATAAATTTCTTTTTATGCAATTCATGTAAGTTAGAAAGAAGCAAAGAGATAATGGCAAAATACTGTGTACTTTGTCGTTAAAAAGTACAAAAATAATTTTCATATAATATTTTAGTTTTTTATGGAAATTTTTTGCCCATACAAAATCGTCATCTATAGTTGTCTATGATATAAGTATTTATGAAAAATGTACATAATGAATGAACAATTATTTCCCTGTTAAACAATAAATTATTGTTAAAACAATAATTTAGTTTTTTCACAAGGAATTGATACGAAACCCAAAACAAAAATCAAAATCCAGGTAGGAAATAAATTTACAAATTATAATATTGCATATGACATCAAGAATGAGCATTTTTAATGACATATGCCATATTTTTAATTTGTAAATTTAAAAATATATTTTTGTCTGCGGAATTATTTTTTTGCTTCTTTACTTATAGCAATTTGATTAATAATTTATGGAAGAGCATTCGACATTATTGTTATGCGATTATTATGCCTGCTATAATTTATCTGCGGAATTTTGATAGCGAAATTTGATCTGCGAAAATACGATAGGGAGCCATTCGGATATCCTTGGAACTGACCTCCCAGCAAGTTCCTTGGCGCTAGGGTTAAGTGGAAAGAACATGTTTAAATTTAAAAACAAAAAAAAACATTAACATTAACTACAGAAAAATGCACTGTTTATATAGGTACCAATTTCGAACTAAAATTATTTAATAAACTGCAAATGAAAAGGCCGCTTGATTCAAATCAAACATTAAAACGTTAAGTTTTAATAAAATCTGTAGTACAAAAGAGGTCCATGGTTGTCTTTGATTTCTAGAAGGTTTATGGAGGTAGTGAAAATGTTAGTGCTTACTACTCGTGATTTTTTCAGTTATGAAAAAAAAAAATCTAAGCCAATACCGATTTGCCCCACTAAGATAATTTGATTAATCAAATATAATTTTACTGTCAACGGTATAACGCTGCATTAAAACGTGTTTCATAATAACATTTTGATTCTAGGCAAGGCGTATAAATTAAATTGATACAATCATGTTAACTGTAGTATAACCCTGTCACGTAGCGACATAATGTGAGAAAATATATTTCCATGATGCTAATCGATTTCAAATTAGATTATACGCAAACAATTAAATCGAATCATGATGACGATCGTTTTTACGTGATACAGACATATATACAAGTGGTACATAAAAAAGTGGGGAAGAACAATTTAATTAAAGTTATTCCTTCCAAAAAAAAAATCCATTACTTTTATGTTCACAAGCCACTCTTAATTAACAAAAAATAGAAAATTAAAAATCAAATTCTCTCGAATTTCGACCGAAATGCCACCCCTCCAACAATAATTGTTTTAATTGTATCAATAAAAAAATTTATATTAGTTTTTGAGTTATTAAAACTATATAATTTCGAGATTCACAAAACTAAAAATTGAAAATTTTGAAAGTTTTTTTGTGGTTTTGATAGATTTATTGCTCTTATAACAACAACAGCAAAAAGTTTTTCCGTAATTGTTGGAAATCTACGATTATTTATAATATATACATACATACACTCACACACATACATATAATAAGGATATAGGGAATAAGAGAGAAAAGCTCGTAAAACGTACCATGTCAAAATGTTTTTTATGCACTTTTCCTAAATTATTACCCGAAATGTCCTCCCTCTCGATATTTTGTTGCCGTTGTTGGTGTAATATTACCATTTTATAGTACGTTTTCCAGTGTATGATATGTGTACACAACGATTGCATATAAAATGGTTAGACATGGAAAATTGGAAAACAACAATAAAAAAAACAAACACACACAACAAAATATTAGGGAGGAAGAGGTTAAAAATAAGGACAAAACTAAATGGGAGGCTGAATATTTTCTCGATTTGTTTTTGTTTATTTCTTTTAACTTCGTGTTCGGAAAATTGTCTTTGTTTGACAATATTTATGTCAATTACTGTGGAAGAGGAAAAAATTTGTGAAATGTTTTAATGCTTTTTCTGCTTTTGCTGTTTTGTTGCTGCTGCTTGACAATTTTTTTTAAAAAGGGGACAACATTTTTAATATGATTGAATGTGAATTTTAAGAAAAAGTTTTTCATTTCATGTGCTTGTTTACAGCAAGATGTGTATTATGATTTAAGAAATACGCTGTCAGGGTAGAAAAACAATTTAAACTAGCTTGCTATTATTTAGTGCAAATGTAGTATTGACCGTGGTTTGTATATCGTTAGCAAACCAGTTCATTTTATTGATGCTTCAATGATCAGTTCAGTTCTGGAATCTTCATACATGGGCTAAATTTGAAAATAATTTTAAAGGGTATTGGGTCTTGCAGCAATTTGCAATAATGCTCGTGTGCATCTGGGCATTATTTTAGTGACTAATATATTTAAATAGTACCTGCAAATAATATTTCTAAATAATATGCACCCGATCAATATGAAGGCTCATAGACTCACGATTATCCAGAGGTCTGGAAACTGAACAATAAAGACTAAGACTAAATATTATGAAAATTGAATGACAAAGACTTCATACGAAACCTTTCAAAATGAATAGTGGCATGCTATCATGCGCTGCATCTTAGTTCAAATCTAGTTTAGTATAAACTTTCATACCAAAGTAAACTTCATCAGCTGAAAATTTAATCATATAAAATGTTTGTCATATATTACAAACCACAGTAGAGGACTCAGCAACACAATCACATTATTTCATTGTTGATGGTAGGCCGTTAGTATGCTTGTTACTATTAATAAAGCTCCAAAAATGTTTAGAGTTTGATGTTAGTTCAGATTCGACTGCCATGTAGGTGTTATCCAAAAAGGAGTTGAGATTATGGAACTCCTTTCGATCATTCTTAAAAGCGTCATAGTGATCAGGTCCATACTGTTTATATAAATCACAAAGCACATTACGACTGCTCACCAGGCAAGTAAGCTTTTCATACCAAGATTTGAGTGGACTAGGTCAAATTATCGTTCAAATTAAAATTGTTTTGTTAAAAACTTTAATCACCATCAAATAGATAAATCGGTTGACAAATAAAATCAGGTGGTCTAAAATTAAAATAAAAGCATTATTGTTTTTAAAATTTTGATTGCTTTTTTGAAAAAATGCGCCTATAGTTACTGGTGTATGATAAATACTTCTGCAGCCAGTAAATATCCTCACATGATGAAGTCTAATGGGAAAATCCCTCATTGGTAAAGGTTAGATCCAAAAATTTACCCGACAACTACAAATGCGCTAAATCTGCCTGCTTCGATGATAATGTAATAAGGTGAATCCTTCACAAACGATATAAAACCAAATCCAATTAGATAAATGGACCTAACCTCCGGAATAGGATTACATAAGGTTTGTATGTGGAAATGACGAGTTTTGCATATTACGATACAGTCGTAATTCTTAGCATGATATCGAGCAAGCATTTTTTGTCCTTACATTTTATGCGCGACGCATTATTTTAATATATCGAGAGAAGACCATTTATTGTAAAGTTTAAAATGCTTGAAAATGTGTGAGTTATTAATGTTTTTATTACGAAAACTCTTATTTAATGAAACTGCAGATAGTTGAACTCTGTAGACTTTATGTAACAAAGAGTACAGTTGTAGGATGATAACAGAAATCTTTGCCAAATATGACTTTTAACAAAATGGTCTTCACATTGTCAACAATTTTTAGAGTCTGTTTGTTTCAAGTGGTTATAAAAGTAACAAAAAGATACACGAACCAACACAGATGGTAATTAAGTGTTTTTTTTTGTTTCCTAGAAGTCCAAACTATCTATGGTTGTTTGAAAATGGAGTCAGGCCAACAAAACAACAACAACGTAGCATAAGTGAATCATGTTAAATTTTAGACAACTTGCTTTGCTCTTAAACTGTTTTAAAGATGACCTATATTTTCAAGTCTAGCATTTATTTATAAAAAGAAACTTATTATATGGTTCATCCGCTTTACAACCTTATTTAAAAAACGACGCACAGATTACTATTTAACCTCCAAGTGTATGAATATTTTTTTTATAAATATACTAGTACCTGCTAAAATCATATATGTCTAAACTTGTCATATTTTCAGACGTTTGAGGTTTGTTGACATGTCAACAAACCTCAAACCTCTGAAAATATGTTATAAGTCAGCAAACATTTTAAAGATCATGGCACACTCTAATAGTATGCGTAAAGAAGACTTTAGTAATCTATTACAACGCCATAGCTATTAGAAGGAAAAAGAGTTTGAATAATAAACAATTTTAATTTGTGGTTTAAAATTCACAGTTTTAATAGGATAACTACTGTGTGTTTTCTAATAATGTAAAATTCAGGCGGCTTAGGGCACATTTTTAAAATGTTCAACCAGCGTCCATCACTAGCATCGATGCCGCTCCCTCGATCAACTAATGCATTCTGTTGACACTAAACAGTAGTTGATTACCTCTGGTTAAATCACATTTTTTAACCATTGCGTATCCCTTCGTCAGTATTAAAAAAATAAATAAAAATACATCATAAATTATACAAAAGCTTTATTTATCTGCCATTTTTTCCCAATTTTAATGTTTTACGTTGATCAATTGTAAACTTTCAATTATTTATTATTCATAAAAAATAAAATCTCTCTCGAAATAATCACAAAATAAATTTTAAATGCAAATAATATTGTTATGTTTTAAATAATATAGGAACGAAAGCACCCTATTGCGAGGTGAGGGGTGAAGAACCATCATAGAACACTATACATAAAAGAAAATCCACCCTACTTAATAAAAGTCACGAATTTTTTCCTATTTCTAAATATACTCTACCATCCTATCGATAGATACTATTTACATAAAATTTATTGTCGACAAAGACGTTGAACAATGCGAAAAAGACGATATAATTTCCGTTCGAATCTATGCATATATAGCACATAGATTTTTCTCAAGTACTCGTCGTCTTTTTATATTATTATAAGAGCATAAAGCAATTTCCAATTTTGTTTTTAAAACTATAAAATTGTTTGAAACGTTAAAATAGTTTAAGAGCCGATTATTCTCATAACGTTATGATTTATATATGGCCATGTATATGTACACAATAAAGAAAAGCTTGTGGCTTTTCAAAATTTCACCTTTTGTCTTGCATTCGATAAATAACCGACAACAACAACAACCATTCAACAAAAATACCATAACCAATGTTTTAGCACACAAAAGAATTCAAAAAAATATAAATAAAAGCACAAACCACTGTGCATACAACCCATCCGTACAGCCACCTCACGTAATCTCATACTTTTTATACCATTTTTTTGTTTTGTTTTACGGCTTTATACATTTCCTGTTTCAACAGTTATTATTTCACAATTGCAAAAGTTTTTCTTTTTCGTTTTTTATTGTTCCTTGTGCTTATTTATAATGTTTATTGTTTGGAAATTGCACGAAAATAGTTTTGTAGTTTTGTAGTTTTTATGAAAATAACATAAAACTATTAATTTGTAACATAAAATAACTCATGCTATTACCGTTTCCTACAAATTTTATACGGGCGTGTTAGTATGTGTGTATGTTTCTATACACGCGGTGTAGATCATGCCATAGTAATACTGATTTTAAAACCTAACGGACATATTAGGTTATTCAAATCATCAGCTAAGCCTGTTAAATGTTCACTCGGTTGTTGTTTTCATGAATTTTGGTCATGTGGTAGATCTTTTTACATCAAAACTTACATAGCATTTCATAGATAATGAAGTCCAGGATTTCCAAAAAAAGTTGCCTATTTAAATTATGTTAAAACCATTATAATGAAAATCTTTTCAAATTTAAGTAGCCCGAATTAAAGCAAATGCAATCATAATCAGGTATAAAATGTACCATATAATCTCAATTGATTTTAAAACACAATGTATTAGATTCTAATTCAAGCAATCGAACTTTTTGGTCATGTACTATTTGGTTTAATTTAAGTGTTATAAGACATTATTCATCTCTTTATTGTTTTATAAAAATAATTATTAAAAAACCCCATTTTAAACGGTACTTTTATTAGCGCCCTGCTTTGCTTCCGTGTAAAGTCATCATTAATTACGGTTATTTTGTCAAAGCCCAAAATTAATTTCGAAATCAATTTTTTTTGTAGAACCATCAGTTGAAAAAATTCATTGAATTAATTTCTATGCATAAATTGAAAATTTCGTATAATAATACAGTGTATATACACATTTATTATTTTGTGGTTCAATTTTATTTTAATGTGTCAGTTTAATTTTCATGTAAATTACGCCTAAATGTTGATTAAATAAAACTTAAATATGAAGCGATTGAAATCGGCTTTTGCATGAGTATATTTTCCAACCTCGCTCAATTGGGAATAGATGGCTTGTATAGATATAAAATATAAAAAAATTATTTTGTATTCTCATCGAAACACAAGATCAAAATTTATATTTAAAAATGGTAAATGTTTGTTTCCAATTTTACAAAGTAAAATATGATTAAAATTTATAAAATAAATAATTATTAATTTATTATTTCTTTAAAATATTTATGTGTGTTTTTAAAAACACAACTACAACTTTAAATGCGCATGAAATTTTATAAAAATGACGTATCAAAAAAACAATTTACAATAAAATAGTAAACATTAAGCGCATATACCTTGCGCTTGCATACTCACACAAACACCAATATTAATACGTTCCGGTTCGAAAAAGTTTGATTAAAGCTGCCAGGAGAAGTTGTTTCAGATCTTTATAATAGCGCGTTCCTCGAAATATTTGTTACTAAAGCATTTTTGTAGGTTAGTAGTTTAGGCCAATCGTCAAACACGAATCTAAGGTTGATTGATTTAATAGTTAAAAGACTGCTCCATCGTGGTTTAGTCAAATGTCCCATCCATGCACGGATACCGAAAGTTATGACGGGCCTTTTTAAGATTATACCTTGAATATTGCGGTTAAAAAATCTGTAATGTAAGTTGCGAACTGAGAAAACTTTTTTCCGGAAATTTTTGATGTAACAAAGAGGTGATAGTTTAATATCTATAATCACGCTTAGTTATTTGATTTGAGTTTTGTATTCTAAAGTGCTACTTTCAAAAGAAATGGGGCTGGCTACTGGTATTTTACTGCAATGGTTGCGATAGAAATGAAAAACTTTGGTTTTAGAAGACTTTACTTTGATTTCACATTTCTTCGCATATTCAGAATAATGTTCAGAGATATTTTTAGAAAGTACCAAATCAAGAACCGAGAAATCTTAGAATATTTGCTCGTTAATAGCATTAATTGAATATTTAAATTTTTGAATACATTAAGAAATGCGTGACCATTCCGAAATGTTTGAAATTGAGCCTCTTGACATGTTTCACATAAAAAGAGCAAATCGTGAAGTTTTTGTGTGGGGTATCAACATTTAAAAGCGTAGCTTTAGTTTCAGCTGTCACATATGTTTTGGCTTGGAAGTGAGGAATACCATTCTGGATTAAGATAGCAGTAGCTCCAAATTTGGCACTTGTTGCATTAAATTGGAACATGGTATACACAGCGACGTGAAATCAAGGTAGTCTAGTGGAACTACACAATTAATACCCAGAGAAACGCATAGATGTTGAACATGAATTCTATATAGACGAACCGTTTTTCTACAATATAACAGCTGATGGGATCCGATCGTAGTCAACGAAGAATTGATCACATCAAGCTTTGAAGTCAGCGAGGTTGGTTTCAAAACTTTTCGTAATCTTAAAGTAGGCAAAAAATTTAATCACGAAGGTGATAGGGTTAGACCCGTAAAGATTGATAGAAATTGCATTTGTATACGAAACTCTTAATTTTTGTGAGCCAATCCCGTATAGAAATTGGGTAGTATCTAAAAATCTTAAATTTTGTTCTCACCTGACCCTGGCTGTAATTTATTAGTTGTGGTTCACCGCCGTTTCTATATTCCATGGGTTGATGGTTTTCAGTGGTGTTCCTGCAGTTTTCTTTCTCATGGCTTCCCTTGTATTTTGTGCAGGGGATACACCTGCCGCAATTTAATGACGTGTCGGATCTTAGGCAATTTCGTCATTTAGTCAACTGGGCTTGACCACATTTATTCTCCCAGGTAACTCTGTAATGTGTTCTGATTCATGTGCTGAATTGACAGATGTTTTTCGTAAGGCGTGGTCATGTCGATTACTACTTGTGGGAACGAGACTTTGGTTTTCTTTGTTTTCTCTTGAAGGTCATCCGTAAGATTTTGAAAAGCTTTTGGAATCGACTTCCCACGTGCCCGCGGGAGTTATCTTTTATGTGTGCGTTTGCACCGTAATAATCAATGTTATACAGAAATCTAACAAAATAAATTGAAACTAGCCACATATGTCATGAATGTAATAATTATTGTAAAATACATTCATTCAACGTTTAAGGTCTGTTTCACATTTCAGTTAAGCTAAGCCAAGCAATGTGAATTATCTGGTCTCTAACCGGTTGCAGATCAAGTATTTAACTGGATCGGTTTACACTTGAGCTAAAGATCCGAAACACTGAAATTTATGCCAAAAATCAGAAATGTGGTTACCCCATTCAAACCATCAAATTCAGAAAATACAGAATGTTTTCTAATTTTTAATTAGTTTGCCACTGTGTCTGATTTGTCTAAACTTAGTTTGAAATGTACTTTTTTTAATAAAACGCTTGTAAAAACTCCTTATAGTGATGATATTTTAAAAAAATATCATCACTATAAGGAGTTTTTACAAGCGTTTTATTAAAAACAGTACATTTCAAATTTACTAAGTGATGAAATCTAACAGTAACGCAACAATGGATGTTATCCGTTACAGCACGTATTATTAAACTTAGTTGCTGCCGGATCAAACAATACTAACTTTCACTATTCCAAATTCCTCATTTAACTTACGATAATGAAACAAACGATTCGATTGTATACCAACCTTAATTGCACATAGCTTTTACTCAATTAGACCAAAAAAGTATGAAAATTTAGTTTTCTATCTCAAACATCAAAGCTCGCGCCGCGCGCTTACACAAAACTAAATTATATTACTTTTGTCCAAATATGCACGCTCATTTTTGTTGTTGTTGCTTAATTTACCGTAATAAAAAATAATTTCATAAAAATTCATGAAAATAGAAAATCATAACGAAAAATAATTTAAAACTATGAAAAATTAATGAAAGCTCCAAAGGAAAAACATAAAAAATGAATTTCAAATCTACTGTCTTCCTCCTCTCGAATTTTTTTTTTTTAAATTGTTATGCAATTTTTCAACTTTTTGCTGCTGCCTTGGTCTATATATGTTGTTTGTGATTCAACCACTGCTGATTTCATATAAATTTTATGTTATGTCTATATAGTTCTGTGCATACACAATGGTGTGGCATAAGACAACACGAGCAACATTACTATTTGAGAAAAAAAACAATCCGTAGGGAATCATATCCGATGTCGGCTTGGCGAAATATATGTTTTGCATAAAAACAAAGCAGAAAAACATAACACAATAAACACACACACACACACACACACACACACAAACGTACGTATGCCGTACATTGAAGATGATTGAGGTTGGCGGAATTTTGTACCAACTGAGACAAAGTGGATTGTCATAATTCTTGTTTTTTTTGCTATTGTGCATACGTATTTCTTCCGAATGGAAATTTACTATAAATCCGTACTGTCACATGTAACAGAAAAATGACAATCATAAGATATTAGTGTTGCAAAAATAAAGCGCAACTCATAAAAACACAATGATGAATGGTATTCATATAGATATGCAAATTTTATTTTTGTGCTGTGTCAGTTTACAGTAAAAAGCTCCTTTTGTAGTAGTAAAAACTTCTTTTGTTTCAGTATCATTGTTATTGTGTTGCAGTTATGATACAATTTGGCAACAAACAATCGTTTTGTTTGTTGTTACATTTGTTGTCAGTTTTTTGTGGCTTATGTATACAATTATAATGATGCTAAAAAGGTTATTCATATTGTAATAAAGATTATAACGGTAAATAGTGTGTTTGATCATGAATTATCTATTAAATACCTCTTTTTCATTATTATTTTTATGGCTGTATATCTTATGAATATAAGTTTCTTAACACTGAAATTTACAATATTTTTACAAAGTTGTATTTAATGTAAAGTAACTCTAAAAATAGATATACAAATAGAGCAAAACTAACGATTTTGAATCGTCTAGAAAAATATTATTTCAAATGAATACAACGTTGATAATTTTAACGAGTTTAAAAAGTGATTTACAGTAGTAAAAGTTTGTAACGATACCAATTTATGATTAAACAAGGTGATACATCAGTTGAGTAGCATCTTAGGTTTATTTGGTTCAGTTGAGCTTTATCTTGTTAATGACTTAAGCAATTGGTAGTTTCGTTACAATATCTTTTTTTTTTGTTTTGAAATAATTAACAGGAAGGAATAGAGAGGTATGTCGGTAATTTTTTTTTTAATTTTATTTAAAAAAAAGCTGTTAAAAGACAAACTTCTTCAAGCCATAGACTATAACAAATACAAAAATAAAATAATATAATAATATAATAATATAATAATATAATAATATAATAATATAATAATATAATAATATAATAATATAATAATATAATAATATAATAATATAATAATATAATAATATAATAATATAATAATATAATAATATAATAATATAATAATATAATAATATAATAATATAATAATATAATAATATAATAATATAATAATATAATAATATAATAATATAATAATATAATAATATAATAATATAATAATATAATAATATAATAATATAATAATATAATAATATAATAATATAATAATATAATAATATAATAATATAATAATATAATAATATAATAATATAATAATATAATAATATAATAATATAATAATATAATAATATAATAATATAATAATATAATAATATAATAATATAATAATATAATAATATAATAATATAATAATATAATAATATAATAATATAATAATATAATAATATAATAATATAATAATATAATAATATAATAATATAATAATATAATAATATAATAATATAATAATATAATAATATAATAATATAATAATATAATAATATAATAATATAATAATATAATAATATAATAATATAATAATATAATAATATAATAATATAATAATATAATAATATAATAATATAATAATATAATAATATAATAATATAATAATATAATAATATAATAATATAATAATATAATAATATAATAATATAATAATATAATAATATAATAATATAATAATATAATAATATAATAATATAATAATATAATAATATAATAATATAATAATATAATAATATAATAATATAATAATATAATAATATAATAATATAATAATATAATAATATAATAATATAATAATATAATAATATAATAATATAATAATATAATAATATAATAATATAATAATATAATAATATAATAATATAATAATATAATAATATAATAATATAATAATATAATAATATAATAATATAATAATATAATAATATAATAATATAATAATATAATAATATAATAATATAATAATATAATAATATAATAATATAATAATATAATAATATAATAATATAATAATATAATAATATAATAATATAATAATATAATAATATAATAATATAATAATATAATAATATAATAATATAATAATATAATAATATAATAATATAATAATATAATAATATAATAATATAATAATATAATAATATAATAATATAATAATATAATAATATAATAATATAATAATATAATAATATAATAATATAATAATATAATAATATAATAATATAATAATATAATAATATAATAATATAATAATATAATAATATAATAATATAATAATATAATAATATAATAATATAATAATATAATAATATAATAATATAATAATATAATAATATAATAATATAATAATATAATAATATAATAATATAATAATATAATAATATAATAATATAATAATATAATAATATAATAATATAATAATATAATAATATAATAATATAATAATATAATAATATAATAATATAATAATATAATAATATAATAATATAATAATATAATAATATAATAATATAATAATATAATAATATAATAATATAATAATATAATAATATAATAATATAATAATATAATAATATAATAATATAATAATATAATAATATAATAATATAATAATATAATAATATAATAATATAATAATATAATAATATAATAATATAATAATATAATAATATAATAATATAATAATATAATAATATAATAATATAATAATATAATAATATAATAATATAATAATATAATAATATAATAATATAATAATATAATAATATAATAATATAATAATATAATAATATAATAATATAATAATATAATAATATAATAATATAATAATATAATAATATAATAATATAATAATATAATAATATAATAATATAATAATATAATAATATAATAATATAATAATATAATAATATAATAATATAATAATATAATAATATAATAATATAATAATATAATAATATAATAATATAATAATATAATAATATAATAATATAATAATATAATAATATAATAATATAATAATATAATAATATAATAATATAATAATATAATAATATAATAATATAATAATATAATAATATAATAATATAATAATATAATAATATAATAATATAATAATATAATAATATAATAATATAATAATATAATAATATAATAATATAATAATATAATAATATAATAATATAATAATATAATAATATAATAATATAATAATATAATAATATAATAATATAATAATATAATAATATAATAATATAATAATATAATAATATAATAATATAATAATATAATAATATAATAATATAATAATATAATAATATAATAATATAATAATATAATAATATAATAATATAATAATATAATAATATAATAATATAATAATATAATAATATAATAATATAATAATATAATAATATAATAATATAATAATATAATAATATAATAATATAATAATATAATAATATAATAATATAATAATATAATAATATAATAATATAATAATATAATAATATAATAATATAATAATATAATAATATAATAATATAATAATATAATAATATAATAATATAATAATATAATAATATAATAATATAATAATATAATAATATAATAATATAATAATATAATAATATAATAATATAATAATATAATAATATAATAATATAATAATATAATAATATAATAATATAATAATATAATAATATAATAATATAATAATATAATAATATAATAATATAATAATATAATAATATAATAATATAATAATATAATAATATAATAATATAATAATATAATAATATAATAATATAATAATATAATAATATAATAATATAATAATATAATAATATAATAATATAATAATATAATAATATAATAATATAATAATATAATAATATAATAATATAATAATATAATAATATAATAATATAATAATATAATAATATAATAATATAATAATATAATAATATAATAATATAATAATATAATAATATAATAATATAATAATATAATAATATAATAATATAATAATATAATAATATAATAATATAATAATATAATAATATAATAATATAATAATATAATAATATAATAATATAATAATATAATAATATAATAATATAATAATATAATAATATAATAATATAATAATATAATAATATAATAATATAATAATATAATAATATAATTATATAATAATATAATAATATAATAATATAATAATATAATAATATAATAATATAATAATATAATTATATAATAATATAATAATATAATAATATAATAATATAATAATATAATAATATAATAATATAATAATATTATAATATAATAATATAATAATATAATAATATAATAATATTATAATATAATAATATAATAATATAATAATATAATAATATAATAATATAATAATATAATAATATAATAATATAATAATATAATAATATAATAATATAATAATATAATAGTATAATAATATAATAATATAATAATATAATAATATAATAATATAATAATATAATAATATAATAATATAATAATATAATAATATAATAATATAATAATATAATAATATAATAATATAATAATATAATAATATAATAATATAATAATATAATAATATAATAATATAATAATATAATAATATAATAATATAATAATATAATAATATAATAATATAATAATATAATAATATAATAATATAATAATATAATAATATAATAATATAATAATATAATAATATAATAATATAATAATATAATAATATAATAATATAATAATATAATAATATAATAATATAATAATATAATAATATAATAATATAATAATATAATAATATAATAATATAATAATATAATAATATAATAATATAATAATATAATAATATAATAATATAATAATATAATAATATAATAATATAATAATATAATAATATAATAATAATATAATAATATAATAATATAATAATATAATAATATAATAATATAATAATATAATAATATAATAATATAATAATATAATAATATAATAATATAATAATATAATAAAAAAACATTTATCCCCAAAATCACATGAAATAGCCTTTTAACTGACAAAACACGTCAACTTGGTTTTGAAATTGAAAATGAGTTTGAAATTTATACCATAGCCTTAAAAGAAAGAACAATTAAATGGCAATTTGAACATGGAACTATGAAAAAGACAAAACTATGGAGGAAGACTATATGTAGATGTAATAAACTCTGCATGTAGAAATAAATGTCGATTAAGCTGTAGAAGCAGAAATTATTTTGCAAATTGTGCAAAAATATTCAATATCGATTGAAATTTACAATGCATTAAGAGTCATACTAAATCACAAAAAGCCAGAATATCGATATTCATTTACTACTCAATTTCATAATTTGAATTTATCATTCTTGGTTGGCTAAGATGACAAACGTTTTCAACTTTGCAATAGTTTTTTAAAGTCAATCTTGGCATCAATGACCTTTTTTTATAGTCTGCATTTTCAAAGAGAAGGAATCCAGAATAACAATAAATCTCCAATTCTCCTCATAAAAATTAAAATTCTAAAAAGTGAATGAATTAAACATTAAAAAAATTATTTAGCACGAAAATTAAATGAAACAACCGTTAAACAGACAAAACACACCCTAATACTCTCAATATACACAAAATTCTAAAGCAATCTCTAAGAGTAACGACGGTTGCTTGGAATAGAAAACGTGGCTTTTTATAGTTGTCCAGGACAATACGAAAATCAAGGATATGATCAAATTCGATGAAACCAGATCTTTTAATTGCGACAGTAAAATATCTTAAAATTTTTTGATGTGCCGCGCTAACCGATGTCCTCCTGTATTGTATATTGCATATTATAATAATTAATTACAAATCCCAACAATGATTGATACAAATTATGTCACATACGATTATTAATATTTGGGTCAAAATCAGAAAAATCACAAATTATTGATCTTTGCCTGTGTTCGGTGTATATATGGGCAATTTGAACTTAATTGAGATGACAAGAAGCAAAAAAAAAAAACATTTCGTTATCATAACATTTTATCGGTCGTGATAAGTAATTTCATTGTGCGCATATATATGTATATGTAGGACTAAAAATGTACGATTGATTGATTATTAATGTTCTTCTAAAATGTATGTACATATATCGACGATGTGTCACATATTTCTCGACCCCAAAAACATAACTAATTTGTAATTCGGATTATTTTCGCATACGTCATATTCGAAAAAAAAAAATCTAAATCGTACCAGTAAAAAATATAAAACGTGTATGAGGGGTTTACACACTTTGTCGGTGGTATATACGAGTATGTTGGATTTTAAGAGATTAGGGCTCAATATTATATCGAATCGAACATTTGTTCGATTGTAGGCAACAACAATTGAAATTGGATTTATTTCTAGTATAATTTTGGATAATTAATTTTTTTTCAACGATGTACAGCTCATCTTATTACCGTGTAATCGGATTTATACTTTTTTACCAGTATATTATATATATATATTTACGAACAAAATCACCATCATCGACACGGAGTAACGATATTGTTGATTAAACGGAAAATCCCAGGCCACCAATATGTTAAAACTGTACATACAATTCATTTCCAATTTAACGAAAGATGATGATTAAATTTCAATTTTCCAGCAACTTCTTATTTTATGATATTGATTTTCATCATCAAATAGAAATATATATATATATATATATATATATATATATATATATATATATATATATATATATATATATATATATAAACAAATGAAAATGTGAATTGGAAAACTCAGATTTTCTTTTCGTTATCTTCCGATTTCTGGATTTTTTATTTTTGTTGGATTTTTTATTTTTATTAAATACGTGATCTCGATTGTACGAATTTTAATATCGAATAATATAATAAAAGGATATTATCTCTAGAATATGACTTCAATTTACTAGTAATTCGTTATCAATGTTGAATACGAGAAGCACCGTTATTTTTATAATCGAATCTTTACAATCGAAGTTTGAGTATTTTTTATGTTTTGATATAAAATCGTTAAAAAAATCAAAGTAATATTTTGTACATAAAGGTAAGCAGTCTACCTACTTTTTAAGGCCTAGTACTAAACCAAATAAGGTTATAATTATTAAACCAAATAAGGTTATAAGGCTATAATCCTTGTAAACTACAAGGTTAAAAAGGTTGGTTTGGATATAGTTTCAGTAAGTCTCTTCAAGGTTATATTGGTGGCCAAAACTGCGATCATGGCTGAATTTGCTGATTGTCTTATTATGCCATTATTGCTCTCATGACTACGTTCTACATGCAAAGAGTGAATCACATACTTCCACTTTATTTATACACCATTGCTCTGTTGGCATGTGTTTTTCTATAATATATATATATATATATATATATATATATATATATATATATATATATATATATATATATATATATATATATATATATATATATATATATATTTTTATTTTTTTCTATATAATATATATTTTTTTTTTTTCCTGTATCTCCAATTAAGGAGCATAGGGCGTCTATTTTTCTGAACCATCTAACCCTATTTGGGACTATTGCTTTAATTTCCGCCCATGATTTTTCCAGGTGTTTTGCCTATACTAGCATCTTTCTCTTCCATGTCATTGCTGGCCTTCCAACCTTTCTTTTTCCTTGTGGGTTCCAGTCTACTGACATCCTCGTTATATCACTTGATCACTTTCTCAGTGTGTGGCCAATCCATCTTCATTTTCATCGCTTTATTTCGGCCTCAATATCTGACTGACATGTTGTTTTGTGCAGATTGGTGTTACTAGTCGTATTAGGCCAGAAGCACTTAAGTATTCGTCGAAGGCATTTGTTTACGAATACCTGTAGCTTTTGTATGATTTTTCCTGTATGTTTCTATGTCTCACACCCTTACAGTAGTACCGATTTCACACATGAGTTGAACATTCGTATCTTGGTCTTGCGCGACAGGACAGAAGTATTCCAGACTTTGTGTAGCATGTTGAATGTATGTCTGGCTTTATTTATACGTTTGTGTATGTCTTCTTCTGTTCCACCTGTTTTCGTTATTGTGCAACGAAGGTATACGAATTCATTTTTATTTTTTTATATTTTCGATGTGCATCGGTGTGGCTATATTTGTGTTGAGTCTCATCGTCTTAGTTTTCTTGACATTAATCTTGAGACCAACTTCATTAGCTAGATCTGATAGCTGTTGCCACTTTCTGCTGAATGTCGGAGTGTTTGTGTGTGAGCAGGCATATGTCATCTGCATAGTCCAAATCATTGAATTTACCAGTTAACCCCCATTGAATGCCATTAGGCGACTTGTTATCTAGTTTCCGCATTACACTGTCTAATACGATTAGGAACAGCATTGGTGAGAGTACGCAACCTTTCGTACACTCCTCGAGTGTTGTAGTATGTTTAACTTTGTTTGCTTTTGTATTGAATTCGGTTCCCAGCATTTCGATACATTTCTTGTATGAGTTCAATTAATTTTTTTGGGATACCCTTTTCACAAAGTGTCTGCCATATTGTGTTTCTGTTTATCAAAGCGAATGCGCGTTCGAAATTGAAGAAAAGCATATATAATGGTGAATTCCATTTATTGGATTGCTCAGTGATGATACGGATTGTGTTGATGTGATCAGTGCACCTTCTTCCTGGTCTAAATTCAGCTTGTTTGTTTCTTAAGTTTGCATTGATCGTAGGTGAGATTCTGTCAAGGATGATCATTGCGAGTATCTTTATTGTTGTGTTGAGGAGCCAGTTGCTATATTCTCTTAGGTCACATTTCTTGGGTATCGTAATTATCAAGCCTTCTTTCCATTTCAGTGGGATTCTCCCAGAATTCCAGATTTCTTAGATTATTGGTGTTAATATGCTTGCAGTTGTAGATGAATCTCCTATGAATATTTCGGCGGTTATATTGTCTATTCCAGCGGCCTTATTGTTCTTCAGTTTATTAATGACATCTTTAACTTCCCGTTTCGTTGGTGGATGGGTGTTGTTAGTTTCGTTATTGATGTCAATTGATGACTGGAGATTTTCGGTGACGACGTCCCCTTCGAAATATTCCTTCCAACTCTTTAACTGCGCTTTATCTGTTTTTAGTACTTGATCATTAGGGTCCCTTATAGGTGTCATGTTTGTAATTTTACTAGTGACCTTTCTTACACAGGTGTAGTGTGCTCGCATATTTTGGATTGCTGCTGCCTCTTCAGCATTTTTGAGAATGCTTTCTGTATATTTTCTTCTATCATTCCTTGCCATCTTTTTTACTTGGCCCGCTGTTTCCTCGTATCTACGTTTCACCTCTTCCGTGTTATGTTGGCACATTTGCAACTTAAATTGACGACGTTCCTCAACTTTCTGCCATGTATCCTCACTGATCCAAGGTTTCCGACTGTATTCTCTGTAGCCGAGTATGTCCGTGGCAGTCTTGATGTAAGGCTTCTTTTGCTTGGTTCCATCTTTCTTCTATACGGGTGGCTTCAGACTGGAGATTGAGTTGGATCGTTTCATTCAAAGTGTTTCGATGTTATAACGTTTCATTACCTTCTCTACTTGTGCCAGCGTTGGACGTTTCTGTAAGAGTTCTGATGTTCCAGGTTTTGATTTGTGTCCGTGTACGCAAAGGGTCGATATTTGTGTTGGTGTCCCGTTTGTGTAGTTATTTGTAATAGTATTCGTTTCTGTGATCGTTTTGGTTTCCAATTAATAAATGATTGAGCCATTGAATCCTAGCCAGCAGGGCTGCTGGGTAAGGTATACTGGCATACCGGGGGGAGGTTCTCATTCCTTTACATGTTTTGTACTTTTTCTTCTTAGATGTTCGCAAGCGGTCAACCAAATACGAACTAACCTCGCATATGGTTGCTTGACATTGTTCATGAATGGTGTGACGTCTCTTCTGCCTCGTCTACTATTATATCAGTTTCGAGATACAATTTATGCTATTATAGTTTTAGTGTTTCCTTTTATGATTGACAGTGTGGTAGGCGAACACTAATAGTGCTAAATTTTCGTCTAATTCAGTATAATTTATAATTGGAAAGAAGCTTTTGTGAGCATGCAAGCAGGTCTAATTAAGTTTTATGATTTACCGGATCATTGTACTTTAAAACGTTGGGAGTTATCTCAATCAAGATTTAAAAAAAATTTAATTAAAAATTGGTTTATAGAAAGTCGTAAAAAAGGACAGAGAGGAGCACTATTAACGGAAAGGATCGTTTCTTTTGGACGGTCCCTCCAAAAACCGGTGGTCTAGCAGCCTTATTATTAATGACCTGTTACTCGAAGGATGCGGAAAGAAAAGAAACCGTACTCCACTCGATTTACACCTGTCCTCGTCTTTTGTATAACAGGATGAAATTTGAAGCAGCACCAAGTCTGGTTCTTCCATAGGTGCAGATGGTACAGTAAAACCGGGAGGCTAAAAATTTTGAGGCGGCGCTAAAAGTTTAAACAACAAGTTTTTAAAGAAACCTTTAAATTTTTTGGTAACAAAATTATAACATTAATGCATTTCTCTACTGTAAGTCAAAATATATGTTAAAATATAAAATATTAAAATAAAAATAACATAATAAAAATATTAATTAATTTTCTGTATAAAGAACGTTAATTCAAATATGAAACCTTAAAGGAGATCGAAGACGGCTTTGTTATATGTACATCTATAATATCATATGTATTTTTCTTTCATTTAACACGACTGCATATATACATTCATTATTTTAATATAAAATTGTGTGCGTGTGTTGTATAATTGCGTATAAAAGTTTTTTTATAATTATTTATATGATAGCACAACAATTTTAAATTAAAAATAGTGCATTCGCACACATACATATAAAAAAAACATGAAATTATCATATCAATTGTTTTCATTTATTTTTTTATATCGAGCTATGGAACACAGATTGTATTTTGCACCACCAATGTATTAATACCAATTTTCTTATTCTAATTGGAATTATTACCGTTCAAATATTGTTGGAATTTGTGGGTATTGCGTAAATGACGTTTATTACGTATTATTTTTTTATTTTTAAACTATAATATTATGTATATTTTTTTAATTTTTGGATTTATAAATCCAGTATTAAATTAAAAGGCATTTAATCCAATTTGTTACAATTTTTTAGTTTTCTAGTTGAATTATTTTATTTTTTGAATTGTTTATGAGGATTTGCTTCAGTGCAACACCTCAATAAAAAAATATACTGTAAAAAATATATTATATCTTGTGATTGTTATTCGATCAAATCTATCTTGAGATTGTTTATCTCTATCTTGTGATTGTAATTCGATGAAGTTCAAATACAGAAAATACAGTAGTTTTGTTGTGTTATGTGTAACTGCCCCTGTATCTGATAAAAAAATGGAGGTTTTGCCATTTTCCCCCAATAATACCTTGTAAACTACAAGGTTAAAAAGGTTGGTTTGGATATAGTTTCAGTAAGTCTCTTCAAGGTTATATTGGTGGCCAAAACTGCGATCATGGCTGAATTTGCTGATTGTCTTATTATGCCATTATTGCTCTCATGACTACGTTCTACATGCAAAGAGTGAATCACATACTTCCACTTTATTTATACACCATTGCTCTGTTGGCATGTGTTTTTCTATAATATATATATATATATATATATATATATATATATATATATATATATATATATATATATATATATATATATATATATATATATATATATATATATATATATATATATATATATATATATATATATATATATATATATATATATATATATATATTTTTTTTTTTCTATATAATATATATTTTTTTTTTTTTCCTGTATCTCCAATTAAGGAGCATAGGGCGTCTATTTTTCTGAACCATCTAACCCTATTTGGGACTATTGCTTTAATTTCCGCCCATGATTTTTCCAGGTGTTTTGCCTATACTAGCATCTTTCTCTTCCATGTCATTGCTGGCCTTCCAACCTTTCTTTTTCCTTGTGGGTTCCAGTCTACTGACATCCTCGTTATATCACTTGATCACTTTCTCAGTGTGTGGCCAATCCATCTTCATTTTCATCGCTTTATTTCGGCCTCAATATCTGACTGACATGTTGTTTTGTGCAGATTGGTGTTACTAGTCGTATTAGGCCAGAAGCACTTAAGTATTCGTCGAAGGCATTTGTTTACGAATACCTGTAGCTTTTGTATGATTTTTCCTGTATGTTTCTATGTCTCACACCCTTACAGTAGTACCGATTTCACACATGAGTTGAACATTCGTATCTTGGTCTTGCGCGACAGGACAGAAGTATTCCAGACTTTGTGTAGCATGTTGAATGTATGTCTGGCTTTATTTATACGTTTGTGTATGTCTTCTTCTGTTCCACCTGTTTTCGTTATTGTGCAACGAAGGTATACGAATTCATTTTTATTTTTTTATATTTTCGATGTGCATCGGTGTGGCTATATTTGTGTTGAGTCTCATCGTCTTAGTTTTCTTGACATTAATCTTGAGACCAACTTCATTAGCTAGATCTGATAGCTGTTGCCACTTTCTGCTGAATGTCGGAGTGTTTGTGTGTGAGCAGGCATATGTCATCTGCATAGTCCAAATCATTGAATTTACCAGTTAACCCCCATTGAATGCCATTAGGCGACTTGTTATCTAGTTTCCGCATTACACTGTCTAATACGATTAGGAACAGCATTGGTGAGAGTACGCAACCTTTCGTACACTCCTCGAGTGTTGTAGTATGTTTAACTTTGTTTGCTTTTGTATTGAATTCGGTTCCCAGCATTTCGATACATTTCTTGTATGAGTTCAATTAATTTTTTTGGGATACCCTTTTCACAAAGTGTCTGCCATATTGTGTTTCTGTTTATCAAAGCGAATGCGCGTTCGAAATTGAAGAAAAGCATATATAATGGTGAATTCCATTTATTGGATTGCTCAGTGATGATACGGATTGTGTTGATGTGATCAGTGCACCTTCTTCCTGGTCTAAATTCAGCTTGTTTGTTTCTTAAGTTTGCATTGATCGTAGGTGAGATTCTGTCAAGGATGATCATTGCGAGTATCTTTATTGTTGTGTTGAGGAGCCAGTTGCTATATTCTCTTAGGTCACATTTCTTGGGTATCGTAATTATCAAGCCTTCTTTCCATTTCAGTGGGATTCTCCCAGAATTCCAGATTTCTTAGATTATTGGTGTTAATATGCTTGCAGTTGTAGATGAATCTCCTATGAATATTTCGGCGGTTATATTGTCTATTCCAGCGGCCTTATTGTTCTTCAGTTTATTAATGACATCTTTAACTTCCCGTTTCGTTGGTGGATGGGTGTTGTTAGTTTCGTTATTGATGTCAATTGATGACTGGAGATTTTCGGTGACGACGTCCCCTTCGAAATATTCCTTCCAACTCTTTAACTGCGCTTTATCTGTTTTTAGTACTTGATCATTAGGGTCCCTTATAGGTGTCATGTTTGTAATTTTACTAGTGACCTTTCTTACACAGGTGTAGTGTGCTCGCATATTTTGGATTGCTGCTGCCTTTTCAGCATTTTTGAGAATGCTTTCTGTATATTTTCTTCTATCATTCCTTGCCATCTTTTTTACTTGGCCCGCTGTTTCCTCGTATCTACGTTTCACCTCTTCCGTGTTATGTTGGCACATTTGCAACTTAAATTGACGACGTTCCTCAACTTTCTGCCATGTATCCTCACTGATCCAAGGTTTCCGACTGTATTCTCTGTAGCCGAGTATGTCCGTGGCAGTCTTGATGTAAGGCTTCTTTTGCTTGGTTCCATCTTTCTTCTATACGGGTGGCTTCAGACTGGAGATTGAGTTGGATCGTTTCATTCAAAGTGTTTCGATGTTATAACGTTTCATTACCTTCTCTACTTGTGCCAGCGTTGGACGTTTCTGTAAGAGTTCTGATGTTCCAGGTTTTGATTTGTGTCCGTGTACGCAAAGGGTCGATATTTGTGTTGGTGTCCCGTTTGTGTAGTTATTTGTAATAGTATTCGTTTCTGTGATCGTTTTGGTTTCCAATTAATAAATGATTGAGCCATTGAATCCTAGCCAGCAGGGCTGCTGGGTAAGGTATACTGGCATACCGGGGGGAGGTTCTCATTCCTTTACATGTTTTGTACTTTTTCTTCTTAGATGTTCGCAAGCGGTCAACCAAATACGAACTAACCTCGCATATGGTTGCTTGACATTGTTCATGAATGGTGTGACGTCTCTTCTGCCTCGTCTACTATTATATCAGTTTCGAGATACAATTTATGCTATTATAGTTTTAGTGTTTCCTTTTATGATTGACAGTGTGGTAGGCGAACACTAATAGTGCTAAATTTTCGTCTAATTCAGTATAATTTATAATTGGAAAGAAGCTTTTGTGAGCATGCAAGCAGGTCTAATTAAGTTTTATGATTTACCGGATCATTGTACTTTAAAACGTTGGGAGTTATCTCAATCAAGATTTAAAAAAAATTTAATTAAAAATTGGTTTATAGAAAGTCGTAAAAAAGGACAGAGAGGAGCACTATTAACGGAAAGGATCGTTTCTTTTGGACGGTCCCTCCAAAAACCGGTGGTCTAGCAGCCTTATTATTAATGACCTGTTACTCGAAGGATGCGGAAAGAAAAGAAACCGTACTCCACTCGATTTACACCTGTCCTCGTCTTTTGTATAACAGGATGAAATTTGAAGCAGCACCAAGTCTGGTTCTTCCATAGGTGCAGATGGTACAGTAAAACCGGGAGGCTAAAAATTTTGAGGCGGCGCTAAAAGTTTAAACAACAAGTTTTTAAAGAAACCTTTAAATTTTTTGGTAACAAAATTATAACATTAATGCATTTCTCTACTGTAAGTCAAAATATATGTTAAAATATAAAATATTAAAATAAAAATAACATAATAAAAATATTAATTAATTTTCTGTATAAAGAACGTTAATTCAAATATGAAACCTTAAAGGAGATCGAAGACGGCTTTGTTATATGTACATCTATAATATCATATGTATTTTTCTTTCATTTAACACGACTGCATATATACATTCATTATTTTAATATAAAATTGTGTGCGTGTGTTGTATAATTGCGTATAAAAGTTTTTTTATAATTATTTATATGATAGCACAACAATTTTAAATTAAAAATAGTGCATTCGCACACATACATATAAAAAAAACATGAAATTATCATATCAATTGTTTTCATTTATTTTTTTATATCGAGCTATGGAACACAGATTGTATTTTGCACCACCAATGTATTAATACCAATTTTCTTATTCTATTTGGAATTATTACCGTTCAAATATTGTTGGAATTTGTGGGTATTGCGTAAATGACGTTTATTACGTATTATTTTTTTATTTTTAAACTATAATATTATGTATATTTTTTTAATTTTTGGATTTATAAATCCAGTATTAAATTAAAAGGCATTTAATCCAATTTGTTACAATTTTTTAGTTTTCTAGTTGAATTATTTTATTTTTTGAATTGTTTATGAGGATTTGCTTCAGTGCAACACCTCAATAAAAAAGTATACTGTAAAAAATATATTATATCTTGTGATTGTTATTCGATCAAATCTATCTTGAGATTGTTTATCTCTATCTTGTGATTGTAATTCGATGAAGTTCAAATACAGAAAATACAGTAGTTTTGTTGTGTTATGTGTAACTGCCCCTGTATCTGATAAAAAAATGGAGGTTTTGCCATTTTCCCCCAATAGTTTTGGCAACTAGTGAGTGCAAATGTTCCGCTCGATTTAAATCTTTCCATATAGAAGATTTTTTGCATTAATTCGTAATCTACGGATAAATGAGCCAATTTTTTCCAAAATACCAAATTCTGCAGCTCAGGCACCAAATTTTTTCACCCGACTTTCATTTATTACGAAAGTAAGCTGACCAAATATGTAGAATAGAGCATTATCAAAATCTTTTTGCAGCATAAAAGTTTTATCAAGCAACGAAATATTCTCCATATTTTTTCGGCATTGTACAGCTTTAGTAATGCCAATAGAAATTAGTTTTAAATTTTAGCCTAACACTTTTCGAAATCTTATAAGAAACGTAGTATTTACTACAAGCACCCTCATTTTTTACGAAAATTACTTAGTAAATGATTTCGACATTCGATTTTTATGGACACCATATAACTTCTCACTTTTTTAAAACATTCAACTATTAATTCCGCTTCCAACTCAGTTGAGTAACCTCTAAAGTTTGCATTGCAATCAAGTTCAGGTATCGTTTCTGGTGAGTGCTTTGAACACATTGTACAATATTTGTTTACGACTTTGCTCCATATAACCTTACCCGTATCAGGTTCAACAACTCAAGTGAGTCGTGATTAAGATGAATAATCGCTGCCAGCCCCATATGTTCATTTTGAAAAACAAGCATCCGCTTTAACAGTCAATAATGGAACCCCATCAATATCTTTATTATGTAAACGTTTTCGACGATTTCTTTTTGTCAAAGCATTGCGTTTGACTGCTTGTATAACTTGATTAGGTTCCATATGTGTTAGCAATTTTGTAACTTTAATCTCGAATTAAATCATATTATAGAGCCAACATCGAACATCTAATGAACACTGAAGACGCTATAATAACATCGTCTTTATTTAAGATATTGGACCAGCCTCAAAAATAGTTATTAACCTTTGTTCCCTCAAAAATTTGTTTTCTACATCATAACGTAACCATAATTTAACCTAATTAGCCATCATTTTCATAATTGCATCATTTAAGATTTCCTCTTTTTATTTATTTTTTTTTTAAAACTGTTTTTTTTTCTTATATTTGGTATTATCGAACCTAGATTTTTGTATCAATACACAATTTTTTAACTTTATAACTTTAATTGCAAATAAGCATCTGTCATGATTTTTAATAAAATCGAAACTAATTGTGAAATTTTAAAAATATTAATTATAAAATATTAAGTGAGTGAAAATTGTCGGAGTCTTGTAATTTACAAGTTTATGCATATAATTTGTCACTCTCGTCACTCCGTACCAAAGAACAGTTAAACTATTCTAATCACTATTCAAAAATAAATCATTATAATTATGGATTAATTATTAATTATCTATTCGCTCTCCTACGCCTACAATATACAAATCGGGAATCATAAATGCATGTACATCAATTGTTTTTCTATCAATTTATATATTTAGCCGGCTATTTCGGCAGTCCAATATTTATATATTACCTATGCAACATTTTGTTTATTTTTGAATACTATGTGTGTATTGGTGTAGTTTATAATAATTATTATGCATTCTATTCGCATTATAGAAAAGAGAAATAATAAAAGTTACCGTATTAAAAATTTAACCTGTTGACTGTATTAGTGGGACCAAAATCCATAAGTACATTTTTTTAAGTCTTGTTTAGAATGGTTTAAAAGAACCCACACTACTATAACATCATATAAATTTGAGCAAATTATAATACTCGTTGAGGGCGTTTTATTTTATATTCTCTTTATAAAAACAAACAGTTGAAATAAAACAAAAAAAAAAAATTACTAGTTCGCTCATTTTTATTTTATTTCCTCGTTAGTTTGCGGTTTTACAATCGTACATAAGCGACGCAAAACTCTTTGTATGACAAGCCGTCTTCTAACTTTCGTTGACACAGCCAAACAAAACCGATATGAAAAATTGCGTGTAGTAGTGCTATCGAAATCCATATAAAAATAATGTTTTTTTCATATTTTGTTTCTGTAGTATGCGAATGTTTATTTTATTTTACACTATATTTGACAGGTTTTTTACTTACAATAAATTCTTAGGTTCATATGATAAGATAGCGCTATTAGCGAAAAATACGGCTTGTATAATAGAGAGGGTTTTGAAACGACGTCATAATCTCACAATTACATTCAATAGGATACATTTTCTTAGTATTTTACTGCTTATGTATGAGTACAATTAGATTTCCTGTAAGGGTTTAAATACGCCTTTGGTTATATGCGTATAATATGATGGAAAGGTAGCGAAGTGAAGGCATAGAAAGAATTTAATTTTTAGGTTAGTTTCGAAAAGAAAAATAATTTTAGTAAAGGACTACTTTTAGTGGCGTGAATTTCTTATGTGATAGTCCCAGTATTTATATTTCTGATGCCTAAATGTTGTTGTCCTCCTTCTGCTTTTTAATTTGACCTTAGTGTTCACCAATAAATTCCTCATATAACGAAATTAAGATTTCTAATAATTCTAACTAAAGCCATTCGCCATCTCGTTTCCCATGTTGTTTCAGCATTCTGGTTCTTTCTTTTATTGAGCCAAACCAATATTATCTTTGAATCGGTAATACAAGCAAAGGATATAATAGTTTGAAGTTTTATAATTTCCTGACATTTTGTTTAAAAGTTGCCAATTATTTACTTTCATTTTTAAGGACATACAGTTGTGTGAAGTTACATCATTCCATCCTAAAATCCACAGTCAAATTTGTAAAATATTAATTTGTAAAATATTATTTTAGGGACGATAGATTGAGATGGAAATAAACTTTAGGAAATGTCAGTCAAAAACCAACGGTTGCTGAAAAATTTTATGAGTATGACTTCTCATTAGACTTTGTTTTAGGTTTGATGTAATAGAGACATGCTCGCTTTTTTGAGACATACTTATCAAAACTATTTAGTACTACTTTCCTGTTTTATGTTCATAAACCTTTTAAAACTCGCTTTAATATAATTTCTGAATAATTGTTGTCCGTTTGTAGGAAAAAACAAGCAACTCCTTGAACTTAAGTGCTTTCTAGTATCCTTCAACTATGATCCGTAGCACAGCATAATCTTAATTATCATCCGGCCTGCTGCACTGAACCATCGTTTTGGTAAAATTACCGAATAATTTGCTGTGGTGAGCAGTGGCCATTCGACAGTGATTGACACTAAACACAGCATTGAAAGACGGAAACATTATTCCACCTTTGATATGGTACTGGTGCTTCAAATACTATAGTTAGTAGCGTCAGCTCAGCATTGATCGATAGTAAATGTGGGCATGTTCAATTGATTTTTTAACAATTTTTGCTTTCTGTGGTAAAATTACAGGAAGTTACTCGTTATAAACGACAATTGATTTGATGATTCTTCCACCAAGAAACAACACTCTTCTTGATTCAATGGACAGATGGAAACTTTAAATGCATGTTTAAGATGTAACATACCGAAGTCTCTTTTGTTTTGATATCTCAGATTGAAAACAAGTAGATTGAGTAAATTTAAAAATTGATTCGAGCTACAACTATTACTATTCGGTGATCACTTGATACATATACATTTTAATAATTCATTGAACTAGTTAGTATCGTAATTATTGTTCGCATCGAGAAAAGCAATTCCCGTGTAGCTTAAACCTCTAGTTTTAATTGTCCTGGTCATTGTAAACTGAGATTGATCAACCAAGAAGGTCCATTCCATCAAAATAGGGATTGCAGAAGTATTTGAGTTTTGTACTTCTAGAGGCCACATCAGCTTTAGCCACCCGATGAAACATAATTCCAGCAATTGCAAGTAAAGCTGTTTGGAATTCAAACAACACAACTTTTGACGGAGATCTCTTATCTTCTTTCAACCAATCTAATATTATAGATGAACGTGTCTACGGACAGATATTTCAATATCTGCGCAATAATTGTGCCATCTTCGTGTCAATAATTGTGTCATTATTATTCCATACTTTTTCATAATTGCGCTATAATTGTATCATAATTGTGTCATAATTTTGTCATAATTGTGTTATAATTGTGTCATAATAGTGTCATAATTGTGTCATGATTGTGTCATAATTGTGTTATATTTATACCCTAATTGTGCCATAGTTTTAAATTATACCTTAATTGTGTCATAATTTTGCCAAAACAAAGCCGTAATTGTGCTATAATTATGCCATAATTGTACAATATTTAAATCATAATTTTGCCAAAATTGTGCCGTAATTCTGTCATATTTTTGCTATAATCATGCCATAATTGTGCCATAATTTAGCTATAATTGTACCATTAATACGCCCTAATTGGGTCATAACTGTACCAATAATTGTGTCAATTATTGTTCCATAATTGTGCTATATTTTTTCCATTAATGTGCTATAATCGTGTCATAATTGTGCCATAATTGTAAATTATGCCGTAAACGTGTTATACGCGTGCCATAATTATGCCATAATTGTGCCACTAATTGTGCCATTATTGTTTCATGACTGTGCCATAATTTGGTCATAATTGTTCATAATTATTACATAATCATGCCATAATCATACAATTATTGTACCATAGTTGTGCCATAATTATGCGATAGTTGTGCCTTGACATAATTGTACCAAAACTATGCAAACCATGTTATAATCGTGCCATAACCGTGTTGTAATCGTTCATAACTGTGCCATAATTGTGTCCTATTAAAAATTTTAGTTTTCAAGAAAATTTAAAAATCCTACAAAGTATTTCAGTAGTATTTAGTAAGCTGGTTTCGACAACAATCAATAATTTCGTAAGTTAAACAGCTGCGCATAATTATAAATTTGGAATGTTTAATGTTTTTATTAGAGCTGCCTTCGTCTTGCTAGTTAGCAACGAGACATTGAACCGATCAGTGATATTGGATAAACTATATGTATAATATTGTTTATACCAATATAAATTGGATTTAATAATTTATTTAATTATTATTAACTTTATGTTTTGAAATGGTTACAGTTTTAATTAATATATATAATAAAGTAAAATTTACAAACAAAATTGAACTCATAGCTGTGCCATAAATATGCCCAAATCGTGCTAAAATTGTGAATTTTCCTATAACATTCTTATAACCGTGCCATGATTGTACCATAAATTGTGTCATTATTGTTGCAACTGTGCCAAATTGTGCAACAAACTTTCCATAACTGTTCCAAATTTGTGCCAAAATTGTGTTATAATAGTACCATAATAGTGTCATATTTATACCATAATCTTGTTATTATCGTGCCAAAAATTGTGCCATTATTGTGCCATAATTGTGCCATAAATGTGCCATAGCTATGCCATAACTGTGTCATAGTTTGGCCATAATTGGGCCATAACTGCGTCGTAATTGTGCCACAATTGTGACAGTAATTTTGCAATTACTGTTCAATAATTATGTCATAATTGTGCCATAATTTTACAATAGTTGTAAAAAATTTTGCCATAATTGTACCATAATGGTGCTATAATTGTCACTGTACCATAATTGTGCGTTAATCTTGTTAAAATCGTGCCATATTGTGCCATATTGTTCTATAATTGTGCCAATAATTGTACCATTCTTGTTCAATAATTGTGCCATACTTGTGCCATTATTGTGTCATAATTGAGGTATAATTGTGTCATAACTGTGCCATAATTGTCACTGTACCGAAATTATATTAAAATCGAGTTATTGTCATGCCATAATTGTGTCATTATTGTTCCATAATGGCGCTATAATTTTTCCAATTGTGTCATTATTTAGTATTAATCCTGCCATACTTGTGTTATGATTGTGTCATAAATGTGCCATATTTTTGGCATGATCGTGGTGAAACCGTGCCACAATCGTTCCATTATAAGCTATAATTGTCTTAATTATGTCAAAATTGTGCCATAACTATGCAAAAATTGTGCCATAATCGTGTTATAATCGTGTCATAACCGTTTTATAATCGTACCATAACTGTGCTGCTATTAAAAAATGTCGTTTTTATGAAAATTTAAAAAAAATCCTATCAAAATTGTAAAATTTTGCAAAAAATTTGAAATTTTAAAAATTTGTAATCTTGTTTTAAAATTGCCTACAATTCTCGTAAAATCCGTAATATCGAACGGCTCAACATTGTTAAACTTTAAAAAGTCATCAAAATCTAAATTATGGTTAGTTTTTTTAAGTTTTTGCACAAATTAAAAATTGTTTAATTAATTCTTTAGAATATGTATTTGCAAAAGTATTTAGCTTAATTACTGCCTAGAAGTAGTAAGACACTATTGTTGATCTTTTCAAATACACAAATGCAGAACAGTTAGATTAAAAAACATGTCGTTATCAAAAGTATTACGTTACCCGTTCGTAATTTTACTCTCATGACATTTTTCACAATGAAACTCACAACCATATACAACAATCAGAACCAACCACAATGGATAAAAACTACACAATAATAGAAAATAAAAAGGGTTCTGTGTTGGGAAATGTACAGAATCATTTACAGATTTTTTTGTGATGTCGTGTTGTTGTATTCTATTATATTAATTAGAAATAGAAAATTGTAGCTGGCATAAAAAAAATGTTTTTATTCCATTTTATATTCCAGCAGAATTATATAAATTCTATATGTATACGTATCAACATTATAATGTGTACAATGGCTTAATTTGGTTTATGCGGTTCCTGTTTAACATTTTTGTAATTTTGTCTACCAAATGAAAGGCCTTGAACCTATTGTGTAATACACAATAAAAGAAAAAAAACATCCATTGAAATAATATTCCGTTGGCATCACGCTGTTCGACAAGTTATTCAGAATCGTAATAAATTTATCAGGCTAGTTCACATATAATATGTTTCAATTATATTATGTAAAAAAGCACTCAGTTATTGCATTGTGTTTAACACCCATCGAACCATACCACTCATAAGCCGAATTGGCGACAAGTCGGACGGAAATTGTTTCGAGTTTAATTGAATGAATACAAAATTAACCAAAGCTAAAAACCACAGATATTTTAGTGGCATCAATAAAATTTGTAGCGAAATAAAATTCAATAAATTAAATTTATTTGTGGTGAGTTATTAATTTTTATTATAGTAATATATGAGTCCTAGTTGTCGGGAGGCATTTTCATGATAAGTTGATATTTTTGTTTTGGCAGTGAATTTTTGTATTAATTAAATTACACAAAGTTTGTAAGTTTCTAAAACTAGTGATATGTTTAAAGACAGCACATTTAGAGTAAGATCAAGCAATTTGAGGTACTATGATACTTTATATAAATCTTCGTAAACGTCTCTAAATTTTCAACTAAAACTTGTGAAGCAGCAATCCTGAAGGTGTAAGTTTATATAAAAACTAGGTTTCATACAGAATACAGGCTTTGACCATTTCCGATTGGTTGCTAAGCATAACTTGACACCTATTGCAGAAAAATGAAAGTGTCATAAATGGGAGTATTGGTTACTTGTGCCGACTGAATTCAACATGGGTAGGAATGCAAATATTCAAGGATGTGAAATGTATTTGAATTTTTCACAAAATTGTTGTGTAATATTTAAATTTTCGAGATCGAAGTTGCAAGCGGATGACGGATCTGCCATGTCATTGCTGGCCTTCCAACCTTTCTTTTTCCTTGTGGATTCCAATCTAATGACATCCTCGTTATATCACTTGATGCCTTCCTCAGTGTGTGGCCAATCCATCTCCATTTTCGTCGCTTTATTTCGGTCTCAATGTCTGATTTCTCACATGAGTTGAACATTCGTATTTTGGTCTTGCGCGACAGGACAGAAGTATTCCAGACTTTGTGTAACATGTTGAATGTATATCTGGATTTATTTATACGTTTGTGTATGTCTTCTTCTCTTCCACCTGTTTTTGTTATTGTGCAACCAAAGTATACGAATTCATTTACATCTTCAATTTGTATATTGTTGATGTGTATCGGTGTTGTTATAAGTCTCATCGCCTTGGTTTTCTTGATATTAATCTTGAGACCAACTTCATTAGCTAGATCTGATAGCTGTTGCCACTTTCTGCTGAATGTCGGAGTGTTTGTGTGTGAGCAAGCATATGTCATCTGCATAGTCCAAATCATTGAGTTTACTAGTTAACCCCCATTGAATGCCATTAGGCGACTTGTTATCTAGTTTCCGCATTACACTGCTGTTCCGATACATGCGGTTCCGCATTACACTGCGGTTCCCAGCATTCCGATACATTTCTTGTATGAATTCAATTAATTTTTTTGGGATGCCCTTTTCACAAAGTGTCTGCCATATTGCGTTCCTGTTTATCGTATCGAATGCGCGTTCGAAATCGAAGAAGAGCATATACAATTATGAATTCCATTTATTGGATTGCTCAGTGATGATAAGGATTGTGTTGATGTGATCAGTGCAACTTCTTCTTAGTCTAAATCCAGCTTGTTCGTTTCTTAATTTTGCATTGATCGTAGGTGAGATTTTGTCAAGGATGATCATTGCGAGTACCTTTATTGTTGTGTTGAGGAGCCAGTTGCTACATTCTCTTAGGTCACCTTTCTTAGGTATCGTAATTATCAAGCCTTCTTTCCATTTCAGTGGAATTCTTCCAGAATTCCAGATTTCTTGGATTATTGGTGTTAATATGCTTGCAGTTGTAGATGAATCTCTTTTGAATATTTTGGTGGTTATACTGTCTGTTCCAGCGACCTTATTGTTCTTCAGTCTATTAATGACATCTTTAAGTTCCCGTTCCGTTGGTGGATGGGTATTGTTAGTTTCGTTATTGATGTCAATTAATGACTGGAGATATTCGGGGTCGGCGACGACGTCTTCTTCGAAATATTTCTTCCATCTCTTTAACTGCGCTTCATCTGTTTTTAGTAATTGATCATTAGGGTCACAGTTGGGCGTGTAAATTACAAAATGTAATTTACTGGGTTTTTTACATGTAAAATGTATGTAAAATGTAAACGATTATTTTATACATACTGTAAAATATAAATCAACTTTTTCATTACAATTATCGCCATCTGTTACCAAATCTCTTAATTAAAGAAAAACTGACTATATACTACAGTGTAGTGTATTTGTGTTTATTTATTATGATATTTGTACATATGTATAAATGTAAAATAAAGTGCAACTTTCCTATGATAAGAAATATTTTGACAATGAAATCTTGACAACTGCTATCAATAAATGTAATTTGATGAACGCTTCGTTTTTCGTGAGAGGAGTTAGCATCAAATTCTTGACAATTCCTTGACTGGTAACTGCTGGGTTTCAAAAAGAATATTTTTCCCAAATTTAATTATTAATGTATTAATCAATTTATCTAGTATTAATTCTATGGTAAGGTTAGTATAATGGTATTGCTGCAAACTTAGGTTATGAAAAATTATTATTTGTAATTAGAGAAGGAACAATTAAATTGAATTAATAAAATTCACTACAGTTCCACGCTTAAATTCGATAATCATATTCGCTACCTCTTTACTACACTGGACATCAAAGGCATAATGCATAGGCATTTTATCGAATGGATAGAATAGGGCTAGTCATTTCAGGCATACATTTATTTGATGAGGGTGAGACGGGTAGTGATAATTTGGTTGATTTTGTCCTGTTTGAAATTAATAAAGATTTAAATTTAAAAGCCAGTGAAACGAGTATAGATTCACTTCATTCATTTCACTGCAGAGAATTATTTTATTTATGATTAAACGCCAAATTGCAATTAGTTTTCCGCTACATATCGAAAGAAATATGCACTCTTAAAAATATTTTATTTTAGTTTATTCAAATGTAGCTAGATGGCACTATGTCACTAGTTGTTTATTTTGTCGAATATATAAACTAGTTTAAGACGTAAACAGATAGCATTGTAGAAGGATAGGTGATTTTTATAGTCTCAATGTAGATAACTAAAAGTTGAAAATAATTATGATTAACCATTTAAATAAAATGTTTAATTGGATTTTCTAATGCAAGTTATTCTTATAAATAAATGTTTGTTTCATTTATTCAATATTTTAAATTATTTCTGGACGGATTCTCGTTTTTTAAATATAATTTACATATTTTTGTAAAATACACATTTTTATTGTAATTTACGTTAATTACATGTAAAATGAAGAAAACGTTTTTTACATGTAAAACGCCCAACCCTGATTAGGGTCCCTTATAGGTGTCATGTTTGTAATTTTACTAGTGACCTTTCTTACACACTGATGTAGTGTGCTCGCACATTTTGGATTGCTGCTGCCTCTTCAGCAGCTTTGAGAATGCTTTCTGTATATTTTCTTTGATCATTCTGTGCCTTTTTTTTACTTAACGCGCTGTTTCCTCGTATCTACGTTTCACATCTTCTGTGGTATGTTGGCACATTTGCAACTTAAATTAACGCCGTTCCTCAATTTTCTGCCATGTATCATCACTGATCCAAGGTTTTCGGTGGTATTCTCTGTAGCCGAGTATGTTCGTGGCAGTCTTGATATAGGCTTCTTCTGCTTGGTTTCATCTTTTTTCTATACGGGTGGCTTCAGACTGGAGATTGAGTTGGATCGTTTCATTCAAAGTGTTTCTTGTTTCAGTGTCTCTCAATCTATTTGTGTTAAATTTAATCCTATTTGTCTTCGAATGTTTCACAGCTGCTAGCTTATCTTGAATTGTGCTATTACTTGTTGATGATCGCTGTGTACATCTGCGCCCCTCATTGTTCTTACATCTTGTAGTGATGTGAGAAATTTCTTATTGATCATTACATGATCTATCTGATTTTTAGTTCTGCCATCCGGTGATGTCCATGTGATGTCCATGTATATGTATATTTTTGTGTGAAAACCTACTGCCGCCTATGAACAGTTGATTTGTGCTACAGAAGTCGTCAAGCCTTTCACCATTGCTATTTCCCACATAGTTTAATGTATTTCTTCCCATGATAGTGGTTAGGGTGAGGTTGTCTGTACCAATTTTTGCATTGAAATCTCCTTACATGATTTTGACGTCATTTCTGTGCGTTCTTGCTATTGTGGTTTGCAGAACTCATCTTTCGTTGTATCTTCTGCATCTTCTGTTGGGGCATAGCACTGAATGATAGTTGTGTTTCTTATTTTTGAATGGAACCTTACCATTATAATTCTGCTGTTAACTGGTTACCATTCCATCAATGCTTTCTTTGCTTTATTTGTTGTTAATATGCCCACGCCTTGTTCATGTGTGTCGTCTCTATGTAGTAAAATTTACGAAATATTAAGTAAGTTGTGGAGTACAGCAAAACCTATTGAATATAACGTTAAATTGCACATTATTCGAACATTGGTAAGGCCATTAATTTCGTACTATGCATCAATATATTAAGAATGCTCCTAAAAATTATTTTCAAAAAAAAATTGGTGGTTCCATATCGTTACTTTGTAATATTATATTTAATATGAGCTTGAGGAAGTATCTAGAGTTCTCAACGTTAACTGTTTTGTTTAATTTGATACTAAAAAAATCCAGGTTATCTTTACAAAAAACATAATTTCAGCTTATAACAGCATACAATCAATTTAAACCTGCCAAATTCATGTGAGTCGAAGTCAAGACGACGTTCCTTTTTTGCTCATGATGTAAAACTGTGGAATGGTGTTGATCCATCTGTCAAAGTTTCGTCTTGTTTGAATAATTTTAAGAAGCATAATATGGTTTGATTTGATCCTTCCCTCTTCATTGCCAATTTTTTTTACCTCCCTCCCCAGTTATAATTATTATTATAATAGTTATTATTATTATATTTTATTATTATCATTACTATTATTCTTCTTTTTATTATTATTTTATTATTGCTAATATTGTTGTTATTATTATTATTCTTTTTACTATTATTATAAGTGTTAGACGATTTTTTAACTTCTTTTTATGCATATGTAACTAAATTACACATAAGAAAATAATATATTATTATTATATAATATTGCAGAAAGGTCTATAATAGTCTATAGTATTTGTGTAAATAAATAAAAAAAATTAAAAAAATTTACAAAGTGACAAAGTAACTGTCAAAGTGAGTAAGTATTGTCATTAAAACTAAATGAAACAGTAATGATCCCGAATCTTGAACGAAACTGAAACAATAATTATTAAAGTCTATAGTAAAATTAATATTTTTGGAATGTGCTCTGCCATTCCGTTTGTTTTTATATACCCCGTATATCTATATGCATGCTTGTTTTGTATTATATAGGGATTAAAAAAAAATATCATTTCATAAATAATATTTTGTAATAACATCAAAGCTACTAACAACACATACTCCCAAAAAATAAGTCAGAATTTCTCTTTTAAGATATACAATTTTGAAATATTGCAATTTTATGTTTTTATGTAAAATAAATTCTATCCATTCCTATTTCGCCTTTTTTTGTGTATAGTACTCGACTCGTATATGGTTTCTTAATAACTTTGAAATCATTTTTCATTTTATGATGATGTTTTTTCGATTATGATTATTATGATTATGTTTATTACTATGATCATTTTTTTTATTTACTCATCTTTAAATGAATGGTTGTTGGATTTCTTTCGTTTTGGGTTTTTTTTTTATTTTTTAAGGTAGAATTAAAATCAATATAATATTTAAGCTGGTAAATGTAGACTTAGCAATCAGTAGTGCTCACAGTGTGACCCACGAAGTAGTTTTTACTAATCTTTACTAAGTAGTTTTTACCCCACATCGAAGGGTGATTCTTTTTAAAGGGATGATCTCCACTTGTCCTGACATGACTAGTCATGTCCAACTTGTAGACAAACTAACTCGGTATGACATATTAGGTCTTATTTACTTATTTTTGACTACCATGCTTGACAAATATTCTATTAATGATAATGCTCCACTAGGTTTCTCTGATCATGCGTTGGTCTCAGCGAAAGTTCCGATTGCTCCACCTACTTTGGGGCTCACTACACGTGCATCTAGACTAATCTGGCATTTCAAAAATGCTGATTGGCAAAATATCAATCTATTTTTCTTTTTTTTTGATTGGGCTGTAAGTTTTTTTAGTAATAATGCTGATACAGTATCCATACATATAACTTCGGTGATTTTAAAAGGAATGCAGTTATTCATTTCAAGCTCTTATAAAAGAAATAGGCTACACAAAACTCTGGTTTAAGACAAATTGTAAGTCCACTATCTTCGAGAAAAAATATGAACATTTAATTTTTCTCAGTAATCCTTCTAATAAAAATCTCATTAAATTTAGAACAGTCCGTAATAAATCTAATGCTATAATAATCAATTACGAAATGTATTAGATTCTAAATCAAACAACCGAACTTTTTCGTCGTTTTCTTGGTAAAAATGAATTTTAGCAGTAAGGCATCATCTATCCCCTTATTATTTTATAATAATTATTATAAAACCACCAATCGAAAAGCAAATTTATTGGCGTCTAACTTTGTTTTCGTATCGACTCTCCCTTTTCTCCTTAACCAATTCCCATCAGCATGCACTTCTGTTTCTTCATCTATGCCCAAAATATATTTTCGATCTCGAGTTGCTTCTATAGTTTTAAGAACTCTGAACCCATATAAAGCAACTAAACATGATGGATTACCATTAGTTGTCCTAAAAAGCTGTCATTTTTATCTAGCTAAACCTTTCGCCAAATTGTTTAAATGGTCAATGAAATTTTTCCCTCTATTTGAAAAACAGCAAATATTCAACCGGTTCCTAAGAAAGGTGAGAAAACTTATCTTTCCAATTACCGCCCAATTACTTTATTGTCGACCATAACTAAAGTAATGGAATCTATCGTGAATTTTCACTTTATGAACTATCTCGAAAGGCATGCGTTTTTATCTGATTTTCAATATGGATTTCGTAAGAATCGCTCTTTAGGTGATCTTATTGCCTATTTAACTCATATTTGGGAAAAAAGTATTGAAAAATATGGTGAGTCAAGTGTCATATCTCTAGATATTTCAAAAGCATTTACATTGGCATCATGTGATATTCACTGTTTTGCTGATGATACTACAGTGTCTGCTTCTATTGAGCTTAAAAGCCAAAAGGACTGCAATTGCATTTTAACTTGCTCTCGTCAAATTATAAATAGTTCACTTCTAATAGAGTAAAATTTAATCCACAGAAGTTCCGAGCTTGTTTTTTTCACAAAAAAAAATTCAAAATTATGTTCCACCCATAATAAACGGCATTTGGGTTTCATTAGACGCTGTAACTTTTAATTTGTTCGAAAAAATACATTTTTATCTGTAAATTATACAGTACGTACCTATAAATTATAAGACATTTCTGGAGCATAAATATATACATTTTAATAAAATTTGTTACAAAAATTATTTCGCAAATTGGTGTGTAGCTTTTAGTGTAAAAATAAAAAAGATTTCCGCAAAGTGTAAAATGTGCTGTTCAAACGTAACTAAGGCAAAGTTTTCAGACATTAAATGTGAGGGCTCATGGAAACATCTGTTTCACATTAAGTGTGTAAATATTTGCGATGTACTCCTACAACGTATCAAAAATCGAACTGCAAACTGGCTTTGCGAAGTTTATTGCGCTGCCTCAACTAAATAATTGATTGATGGTGAAGATATAATTTCTGGTGGGTCAGGTAACTTTTCTGTAGCTGAAACGAATGGAAAGTGAACTTTTAGGATTTGAAGACTAACTATTGTTGAGTCATTAAGGTCGGGAAATGATGAATTAAAAAATAAAACTAATTCACTAGAGGATCAATTATCAAGTCATGCAACCCAGTTGAATTTAATTCAAGCAAAGATTGATAAACCAAACCAACTTGATAATATTAAAAGTGTAATAACTAACTGTTTGCCTTTGAAATATGATGATATTCGTGGTGTAGTAGTTAATGTCATCAAGAAGATTGGGGTTTTCTACATGACGATATACTGTCAATAAACCAGATTAATAAAAATGTAAGCCCAATTACACCAAATATTAAAAAGGCAAAACCAGTTCCTCAAGAATTATTGGTTGTTAGATGCAGTTCCGTTAAACTAAAGAACAATATTTTGTTACAAATGTACAAAACAAAAATCATTTCCACTAAGGATTTCGAAGTCATCTTGTCGGAAAATCATCCTGAACGACGAATCTTTATTATGCACCGTTTAACAGCGTTTCAATCTTAATTATACCGAGAAGCAATCATTTTAAAAACAACATACAACAATAAATATTTGTGGTGTAAATATGACCAAATATATTGTCCGAAAATCTGCTGACTCAAACGATATTTATCGTATTCAACAAAGTCATCATTCAGTTGAGAGCAGTAAACGCAGTTACCTTTGAAAACTCAATATTTATGTATTGGTTTGTTTTTACTCATATTTTTTGTTTTGTCAATTCCGTCAAATACAATTAGCACTTTTTAAAAATATTTGACAGTTCTTGTGTAATTTTAATTTTATTTTATATTTTGTTTGTATGTAAAAATATTCACTTTAATTTTAAAACTTAATTTAATTTCAACTGTTTTGGTATTTCATGTCATAATAGAATACAATATTTTATTGTTGAGAAAAGTTAGGGAAATTTTGCAATATTTATTATTAAATTGTTTATATAATTTACTGTAACATAATTTTATAAAATGTCTAAGCTACTAAATTAAAGCAATAATAATACCGATAAAAGACGTCCGCATGTATGCAGATAACTATCCGGATAATAAGTTATCATCAATATGAAGTTAGTAACCAATTGAAATAGCTAAAAATTCGCCTAATATCAGTTAATGCGTACCTTTTGCTAATTATCAATGTATTTTTTGTTTGTGTTTTTTTTGGTGTAAATTTTGAGTTTTTGTCGTTTGGTATCAAAACTAAAAATGTCACAAATATGTATTAAATATATAAAATAATATTTTATTTTTATTTTTATGAAGTTGGAAGCTTGCGAATAAAAATTTTATAGATTTGCTCAAAGATAAACATTTTTTGACACAAGAAGAGAAATTTGTAATGGTTTAGTAGGATAAAATCGCGAAATAATATTTATCCGCATGCGGGCACCATAAAACAGACGGATAATCCGGATAGTCGGATATCCGGATATCCGGAAGGGAAACTCTATGTACTTGTATTGTGGAGTGTGGACGACGAAATCCGAACTGATGATTTAAGTGATTCCTTTCGATTATTGGATTTAACCTTTTAATCAGTAGTTTCTCAAAGAGCTTAGACATAAATGGCAACATTGCAATGGATCTATAAGATGGAGTTTCTTATGGTGTTTTTGGTCAAGGTTTTAGTATCATTGTTATTTCTGCAATATTTTACAAACTGGGCACGAATTTGGTTCGAAATGCTGCATTGATAAGTTAAGTAAGCTTAACTGGAGCCTTTCTTGGAATTTCTTTAAAAATTTATGCAGTAATAAGATCAAAACCAGGAGCTTTTTCGAATTCATACTGAATATTATCTGATGCATGACTTTTTTTGGCGAAGGCAATATAATTTCTTCACTTTCTTTTTCAGATTACACCGTTATTATTTGAAATTTTAAAGCTCAATCATCATTTGGTTGGAATGTTTTCTCGAGGTGCTCCGCGAAACTTTAAACTTTATCTTCATTATTTCGAACCCAATTTCCTTCTTCTATTATTATTGGAGGGTTCTGCATCTTTTAAATTTAGGGTGGCTTTCCAAAGTATCCTGCTATCATTAGTTAATTTTTTTAGACAGTTACTGATTGACCCATCTTTAACTTTTTGGATTTCTCTTCTTAACTGTTGAGTTAGATTGTCTAACTTAGTTTTATATTAAGGTTCTGTTGTTTGCTGCCATATACTTTTCGCTCTTCTTTTTTCTTCCAAGAGTTCTCTAATTTTTTTAGGGTAGTTGTTTCTTTTTATTTTATATTTAATTTTTAGGGTACGTTTCCAGGCTGATTACTGTAATGCTTTTAAATCAGTGTGATATTGAAAATATCAAATAGCAGTAGACTTCCCGAAATTTTCAAGATTCTTTAACACAATCCATCGTTTTTGAAGATTCCTCTTTAAAAATTTGTAGCTCGACAGTAAATAGTAAAGTCGCATTTGATTTGTTCAAGAAATTGGAACGTACTATTCGTATAAATTTACTTGCGGGACCCTCGTAATTAAACTTTTTGTATATTGGCATTATTAAGTCAAAAGGCTATAGTATACAAACAAAATTCTTAACTGTTTATTAATGGTTCCAAACCAACGTTCTGCATCATGATAACCTCAGTACATAAATCGTATTCATTTTTTTTAGTCTTATTGATTCCAATAAAGTCAATAAATTACTCCTGTTTATGCAACTACTCTACACCAGTCCCTCTTTGTTGTAGTTTCCGATTTTCCCAGAAAACATTTGGTTCGTTTATTCATTTTCAAAAGATTTTTCATTTCAGATTATGAATAATAATTTAAAATACACACACACAAACACACACAAAAATATACACACACACAACCACAGAGAATCGAAAACCATATAGAGAGCACACACCACAAAGTTTATTTTAATTTTTAGATCCAAAAAGATTTATCCGAATGGAAAATTATTGTTTAATCAAATGGAGACGTACAATTTTCAAATTTTTTCTTGCTTTTTGCATGTACTTGTAATATACAAGAGTCTTTTTTACAACCATTTAGGTTAGAAGTTATCTTTATTATAGTTAAATAGTTTTTTGTGTTTGTTATAAAAAAAATCTGTAATTTAATTTAAAAAATTGTTTAGAATTTAATTTTTTAAATAAAGCGACACAGATAAGAATTTGTATTGCTTTTTTTGTATTGTGTGTTAAGAATGTATAATGAGTTAAGTATTTTCAGTATTTAATCTTGCACACCTTTATTAATATTACATGTGAACTAATAGTTACATAGCTAGTTTATAATATTTTCATAGTTGTGTACATTTTGTTAAGGTTAAGGTGGTCGCGTGATTTGTATGATATATTCTGTTTTGTAAATTAATTATTAAATAAAGACAAAAGTTAAATCTGTTTAAAACTTATGATTCCAGGTAAGGCGACCATTGCGAAAATTTTGCACAAGATACTTTGTAAAATATATTTTTTGATGATGGGGAACTCTTAAGCAACGCAGTTTCGACCTACATAAAGAAACTTTATTATCGAGTAAAGTTCTAATGGCATTTAAAGTGACATTTCCGTAGTTGCAAAAATGCTTCTTTTTACGGAATTGAAGTTATTCCCACACATCCTTTAGATGAATTCATATGAGTGAATTCATCCAAAATGATCGTAAATCATTCCATGATCGTCTCTGAATCATTCCATTTCACTTCTGTTAGGGTTGAGCATGATGGATTATAAGCCACATCTTGAATAAATTACCACAGAATGATCCATTGAAGTTCTCGCTTAACGTTACCCATTTTTAACTTGGCTACCTTTCATTCCGGGAAAGATGTAAGAAATGCAGATGGCCTCAGTAAATTTTCAATAACAAGTTGTACAGCCTTCGCTGAGGAAGAAAAAATTGACTTTATAGAGAACGTTCACAAACCTACAGTTCATGCCAAGAGTATTGCTGCATCTACCACTTAAGACTTGGTGCTTCCACAACTTATTCAGTGGCAACTACCTTACTGGTCAGATTAAAAACCCGTTGCATGTCGTATTCTCTTATTCCCGTCGTCGGTCTGAAATAAGCACCATCAAAGGATTACTTATTTGGGCATACATTGTCATAATCCCACCATGTTATTGTTAGAAAATTCTTAAAAAACTATTTAGAACCATCGGTACAGATATACATATGTGTTTGAACTAAGAGTCTCTTATCAATAACCTTTTATCTGTATACACATAGATTGAAAAAAATTATCTCTTTTCAACACTCTATTTTTCCATTTTTATATTAAAAAGTCATATTTTTTTCTTACTTTCTTACTTTCTTACTTTCTTACTTTCTTACTTTCTTACTTTCTTACTTTCTTACCTTCTTACCTTCTTACTTTCTTACTTTCTTACTTTCTTACTTTCTTACTTTCTTACTTTCTTGCTTTCTTACTTTCTTACTTTCTTACTTTCTTACTTTCTTACTTTCTTACTTTCTTACTTTCTTACTTTCTTACTTTCTTACTTTCTTACTTTCTTACTTTCTTACTTTCTTACTTTCTTACTTTCTTACTTTCTTACTTTCTTACCTTCTTACCTTCTTACTTTCTTACTTTCTTACTTTCTTACTTTCTTACTTTCTTACTTTCTTGCTTTCTTACTTTCTTACTTTCTTACTTTCTTACTTTCTTACTTTCTTACTTTCTTACTTTCTTACTTTCTTACTTTCTTACTTTCTTACTTTCTTACTTTCTTACTTTCTTACTTTCTTACTTTCTTACTTTCTTACTTTCTTACTTTCTTACTTTCTTACTTTCTTACTTTCTTACTTTCTTACTTTCTTACTTTCTTACTTTCTTACTTTCTTACTTTCTTACTTTCTTACTTTCTTACTTTCTTACTTTCTTACTTTCTTACTTTCTTACTTTCTTACTTTCTTACTTTCTTATTTTCTTACTTTCTTACTTTCTTACTTTTTTACTCTCTTACTTTCTTACTTTCTTACTTTCTTACTTTCTTACTTTCTTACTTTCTTACTTTCATACTTTCTTACTTTCTTACTTTCTTACTTTCTTACTTTCTTACTTTCTTTCTTTCTTACTTTCTTACTTTCTTACTTTCTTACTTTCTTACTTTCTTACTTTCTTACTTTCTTACTTTCTTACTTTCTTACTTTCTTACTTTCTTACTTTCTTACTTTCTTACTTTCTTACTTTCTTACTTTCTTACTTTCTTACTTTCTTACTTTCTTACTTTCTTACTTTCTTACTTTCTTACTTTCTTACTTTCTTACTTTCTTACTTTCTTACTTTCTTACTTTCTTACTTTCTTACTTTCTTACTTTCTTACTTTCTTACTTTCTTACTTTCTTACTTTCTTACTTTCTTACTTTCTTACTTTCTTACTTTCTTACTTTCTTACTTTCTTACTTTCTTACTTTCTTACTTTCTTACTTTCTTACTTTCTTACTTTCTTACTTTCTTACTTTCTTACTTTCTTACTTTCTTACTTTCTTACTTTCTTACTTTCTTACTTTCTTACTTTCTTACTTTATTACTTTATTACTTTCTTACTTTCTTACTTTCTTACTTTCTTACTTTCTTACTTTCTTACTTTCTTACTTTCTTACTTTCTTACTTTCTTACTTTCTTACTTTCTTACTTTATTACTTTCTTACTTTCTTACTTTCTTACTTTCTTACTTTCTTACTTTCTTACTTTTTTACTTTCTTACTTTCTTACTTTCTTACTTTCTTACTTTCTTACTTTCTTACTTTCTTACTTTCTTACTTTCTTACTTTCTTACTTTCTTACTTTCTTACTTTCTTACTTTCTTACTTTCTTACTTTCTTACTTTCTTACTTTCTTACTTTCTTACTTTCTTACTTTCTTACTTTCTTACTTTCTTACTTTCTTACTTTCTTACTTTCTTACTTTCTTACTTTCTTACTTTCTTACTTTCTTACTTTCTTACTTTCTTACTTTCTTACTTTCTTACTTTCTTACTTTCTTACTTTCTTACTTTCTTACTTTCTTACTTTCTTACTTTCTTACTTTCTTACTTTCTTACTTTCTTACTTTCTTACTTTCTTACTTTCTTACTTTTTTACTTTCTTACTTTCTTACTTTCTTACTTTCTTACTTTCTTACTTTCTTACTTTCTTACTTTCTTACTTTCTTACTTTCTTACTTTCTTACTTTCTTACTTTCTTACTTTCTTACTTTCTTACTTTCTTACTTTCTTACTTTCTTACTTTCTTACTTTCTTACTTTCTTACTTTCTTACTTTCTTACTTTCTTACTTTCTTACTTTCTTACTTTCTTACTTTCTTACTTTCTTACTTTCTTACTTTCTTACTTTCTTACTTTCTTACTTTCTTACTTTCTTACTTTCTTACTTTCTTACTTTCTTACTTTCTTACTTTCTTACTTTCTTACTTTCTTACTTTCTTACTTTCTTACTTTCTTACTTTCTTACTTTCTTACTTTCTTACTTTCTTACTTTCTTACTTTCTTACTTTCTTACTTTCTTACTTTCTTACTTTCTTACTTTCTTACTTTCTTACTTTCTTACTTTCTTACTTTCTTACTTTCTTACTTTCTTACTTTCTTACTTTCTTACTTTCTTACTTTCTTACTTTCTTACTTTCTTACTTTCTTACTTTCTTACTTTCTTACTTTCTTACTTTCTTACTTTCTTACTTTCTTACTTTCTTACTTTCTTACTTTCTTACTTTCTTACTTTCTTACTTTCTTACTTTCTTACTTTCTTACTTTCTTACTTTCTTACTTTCTTACTTTCTTACTTTCTTACTTTCTTACTTTCTTACTTTCTTACTTTCTTACTTTCTTACTTTCTTACTTTCTTACTTTCTTACTTTCTTACTTTCTTACTTTCTTACTTTCTTACTTTCTTACTTTCTTACTTTCTTACTTTCTTACTTTCTTACTTTCTTACTTTCTTACTTTCTTACTTTCTTACTTTCTTACTTTCTTACTTTCTTACTTTCTTACTTTCTTACTTTCTTACTTTCTTACTTTCTTACTTTCTTACTTTCTTACTTTCTTACTTTCTTACTTTCTTACTTTCTTACTTTCTTACTTTCTTACTTTCTTACTTTCTTACTTTCTTACTTTCTTACTTTCTTACTTTCTTACTTTATTACTTTCTTACTTTCTTACTTTCTTACTTTCTTACTTTCTTACTTTCTTACTTTCTTACTTTCTTACTTTCTTACTTTCTTACTTTCTTACTTTCTTACTTTCTTACTTTCTTACTTTCTTACTTTCTTACTTTCTTACTTTCTTACTTTCTTACTTTCTTACTTTCTTACTTTCTTACTTTCTTACTTTCTTACTTTCTTACTTTCTTACTTTCTTACTTTCTTACTTTCTTACTTTCTTACTTTCTTACTTTCTTACTTTCTTACTTTCTTACTTTCTTACTTTCTTACTTTCTTACTTTCTTACTTTCTTACTTTCTTACTTTCTTACTTTCTTACTTTCTTACTTTCTTACTTTCTTACTTTCTTACTTTCTTACTTTCTTACTTTCTTACTTTCTTACTTTCTTACTTTCTTACTTTCTTACTTTCTTACTTTCTTACTTTCTTACTTTCTTACTTTCTTACTTTCTTACTTTCTTACTTTCTTACTTTCTTACTTTCTTACTTTCTTACTTTCTTACTTTCTTACTCATTTTATAAAATTATTAAAATGTAAATAACAATAATACTTATTATATAAGTATCCTAATAAATATCTATTTTTAATTAATTTTTAAATACTTTTATTATCTATCAACCAACCAAAACAAGAACCAATGTTAAGATAAAACATATGAAAATTCGTCTTATATTAAAACTATCAGTATTTTTTATTATTATTTTTATTCAAATATGAATTCAAAATAAAGATTTTGAAGATAAAATATATTTATTTTGATTTTAATTTGATTCAATATACATAAAACGATAAACGATTAAGAATATAAACAATACAAAACGAACATTTTTTCCCAATTCCTGATAAAATATATAAGAAAAATAAACTTCCAAACTGCCATAAAAGGAAATTATTTTTGCCCTACATATAAAAATTCCTAATCACCAGAATGCACTTTGGGTAAAAAAAAATTCCCAACTGCTAGAAAAACGTCAAAAATTCGCAATTCCCAATTCCTAGGGAAAACCGAAACAGGGCCACAAATGGTACAAAGGAATGATTTGCCATGTCGTTTGAGCAATATCAGACGAATTTGAAAATTTCGTACAAACCAATTGAATCGTTTAACTAAATCAAATAAAACCTAACTTTGAAATCTAATGATCCAATAGCTTCCATCACCGCACAGTCTATTTCCAAATTCCAATAATGAAAACAAAGGACCACATCTTAGTTATCCAAGCTGCTATTTATATAAATCATTGCATCATCACACTTGAAAAGGGAGACAATCATCTCTTACAATCAAAATCACTAACTGGAGTAATAACAATTATCAAGGAATTCTGCTTGGAAATTCCGGGTAACCTAGGTTGTGAGTTGTGGTAGGCAATAATAAAATTAATAGAGCAAGGGAAATTCTTATCAGAAAAGTCTAAAAAGCACTGAATAATGACTGTAGAGTACTAATATGGACTTTAAACCTACCAGACCTACTCCAGGCAAAAATTACCAAGAGAGGAAAATTCAATGAGAAGTGCCAAACAAGTATTAACAGTAAATAAATATGAGCGGAAATCCCCGAGTTGAATAGTAATCAATAACCAAAATAAATTGAGAATAACTTAATGCCGAAACCGGTTGTATAGTGATGGTTAAGTTGTTGGCTTAAATACACCGCGGTCATTTCCTGATTGTTTTATATAATATAATTTCTTTTCGGTGTATAGGGTAACTTTAAATTTATTTAAAACTATATAAAAACAAAGAGAGGATTGCTAGTTTTTAATTTTACGTTTAATACAATTCTTCTAACAAAAGATTCATTTATAGTTTAAAACGCAATAAATTTAGATAAAAAAAAAACAAATAAAAGTAATTTAATATTGGAAATCAATGAGTCTATGTTAGCATATTGGCTAATTGTAATTTGAAAATAATTTTATAAGGTTTTAAAACTTTTACCTAATCAAAAATTGTAAGAATTATAAAATAAAAAATAATAAAGTTTATTAAAAATAAAACACACCGCGGTCCTGAGTTCGATCCCCACAGCTGACCATAACGCCGTGACCAATTGTGTGTAAAATCGTTCGTTGGGCTGACCATCAACAATGATTCACCAATTGTTATAAGAAATGGTCTGAAAGATTTTGCAAAAGCTCTCAGTAAAGAGTCAACTCCGGCCTGTGATGCTGCTGGTTTTAATGCAGCAACGATATATGTTGGTTTTCGGTAGTAGGTAGGATAGTAATGCTAAAACAAACAAAAAAACCATAATCGACCCTTGCATGGCAAAACCATGAAAATATATCAAATTATCGCAGACATGTAGGGTGCAGGCCAGTTATCCAATGATAAAGCAGTCCGACTATTTTACCAATGGTACTAAAATTGTGTGCCAATAAAGTATCATAAATCGACGACACGAATGAAACAAAGTGTATATTGAAAAGTATAGGTTTAGGATTATGGCTATTTATCATTATATATGACTGGTATATTTCGATGACAACATGACAAAAGGCATTTATTTTTATTAACCATTAGAAAATCAGAGATCTTGGGGCTAACCATCTGGTGTGCAAAAAAATCCAAACAACAAATGGTATTCACACCGAGAATTGTCGCAGTAAACGAATGTCCAGAACCTGATAAAAACTGCGAAGTTTCTTTATACGTACTGGTGGATGTTAATAACATATTTAAAAGGCCAGGAAGAAGCGGTTAAAGAACTCGAGAGGCGATTATGTATTGCATTTTCCTAAACATATACTTATTGTTATATATACGTATACATATTAATGAAAGCTTTCACTATTATGACGTTCAAAGGGTACTGATCATGGAAATACCGAACCTGCTAGTCTATATGTGAACACATTCTTAATTCATTCTGTTATGCTTGATTTCTAAAGATTATATAACTTGCTCTATAGTCCTAAGTGGGATAATCAATGTTCTTTTGGGTTTTGTATCCTTATACCTAGAAAACAATCAAATGGTTTGTCAAAATAAGTCGAAAGATATTGATCATCAGTTCCTGAAAAATTTATTTCTACCAGAATTTTACTGGATTAACAAATGATAGCTTACCAAATTTAATATTTGGGGTTTAAAGCAATGTGAAATTGGTTTAATAGCATAAAAACATTTGCATCACCAAAACAACAAGTGAAATTGTAGAGCTTGCTTAAAAGAAATAATGTATAAACAAAAGGTTGATAAATCCATTATTTCAGTAGGCAACAAGACATTTTGTCAAAATAATTTAAAAATTAACATTCAGCGTAATACCCTCCGCAAAATTTAAAACACCGTAAAATGTATGTCACAACCACTTTGTATTACGATTTTAAATAATCTTGGAATTTAACCATCTTTATTGGCAAACTCAAAAAGTTTGAAACAAGGTATGTATAGTCTAAATTTGAAGTGATTGTTAAAATCAATATTCCAAATATATTAGCAATCATAACAATGATCACTGTTGAATATGTTGCTTCCACAACAATGATTTGTATCCATCAATTATATATTAATCATAACATAGGCGAAGAAATACCAGAAGAGCAAATAACATTATTCCTTCCATGGTTTAATATACGAGCAGATTTTTTTTTTTTTTTGTTTAAATATGCCAAAAAATCATCTCTTACTGGTTTTTGTTGCGTACACACAATGATAAATGGTTATCAAACCAAAATAAAAGAAAGAAAGAAAAATTATCGTATCTACTTAAGATAAGATGAAATATGGATATATGGTTTTTGTTAAGATAAATATGTTATGATTGTTCATCTTAACAGTTTTTCTTTAACATTTCACATTGATTACGATCCTGACATTTTAACAAATATATAACAAAAAATAAAATGTTATATATATGTTTCTAGTTATTGTATTTTTTTTAATGTATGTACAAAATTTGGTAGCATCGAGGGCGAACTCCAAAGAAAATCATAAAATCAATTGATGTTTGTAAATTTTCCGTAATTTGTTTACGTTTCAATAAAAAGAATTTTTTTTTCGTTAATTTTTAATTAAAAATTTCATTAATAATCAATAAAAATAAACATAATTTTCAATAAACATAAAAATTTTCTTTTGGCGCCATCATAAATTATGATTTCGTTTTTAATTTTTTTACGCCTTGTTTAACTTAACCATACATAAACACCCTATACAAAGTAACATTTTCCCAATGGACACATTGTTTATTACCAATAAATTAGATTTCCGTTTGTTTTGATTACTGTAAAATAGACTTAAACTAGAAAATTTATTAGGCTGACGACGCAGTGATATCAGACGCATCTATAGGAATATCAACCAACTACAAAATATCAACATAATATATCTGGGACGCTTAGCCGATCTGTTAATTGATATTAATATTTTCTTCTTAGATTACTACAGTGGCTAGTGCATCTGAAAATTCTGATAAGCAAGAAAATTATGGTTTTTGCCACTTCTTTAAAAACAAATGTTTTGGGTGTAAAAACGAAGAGCAATAATACAAATTGGCATGTGTTTAGCCTAATTTTTTATCATGATTTTAGAACACGCGATGTATCGAAGTCCAAGCGTGAAACAGGGAAACTCCAAATAAATCCGTAAATTTTCAACGACTGGCCTTGTGATTGGTTGATGGTCATCTCGAAAGCCAGACACACGAGAAATTACAGCCGTTTGAAATCATCGACAATATGTTAGGCGTCAATCGAAAAAGAGTTAACAGAATCTGATCTGAGTCTGATCAAAAATATCGGAAAACATAATCATGTACCCTCCTAAAATTTTTTCAATATCACAAATATCTTTAAACGTTCTGCCCAGCACTACCAGTGACTTTTTGTGAGCCGTCGTACATTCCTCTAAAACGATTAATTGGCATCTTTGTTTAATCTTCCTAGTGTGGCCTTTCAGGGAACAGAATATGTTGTGCAAACAAAATCACTTGTTTATCAAACCGAGAAGAAACTTGTCAATGTTATCGATGGAGGCATTGTCAAATGCACAACTGTCGGTTGTCTTTCTTGGATTGCAAAAGAAAACATACGCTGAATTGCCTCATTGATGCTCACATAGAGACTTATCACATTGCCTGGTATGGTTTCGGCAATTAGGTATCTCCAATATTGCTTTGAACACTTGCTGCTATTCTTACAAAGTGAGTCGTTGTTGAAAATTCTACAAGGTCCATGTATTATATTCTTAATCACCATTGCTTGCAATTTCGGATCAACACCTTTATTCAAGATTTTGACTGAGATAATAGAATCGATTCCATCTGGTCTGATTTTGTTAACATACCAACTCGCACATGAGACAGGCCACATTTATGCCATTCAATGGAGTACATCTAATAGTGAACTTGGCCATACACACGGTACCTTATGATGAAATCCGTCAGATTTTAAATTGTGTTTAAAAACTCTGGCAATGATGTCATGTCTGTCTACTGGTGATTGGTTGGGTAGTAGGTCTTTCTTGATTTCAATTCTTTGAGAGTTGCAGGTGAATGTTATGAACAGGTCTGGGCAGCCACATGGTCTAACATATACACATCGCATCTAACTTGTACTCGTGCATATCGAGAGGGCTTCCCATGTAATTGTTCGGCAAAATTGTAATGTTTCCCCCATTGTTTGCATCGCCGGTGGCATCAATCATATTGCGTAGGTGAATCTTTTTTTTAGATTGGAGCTATTTTTAGTTTAAACGAATATATGTTATTCACTTAGTCACATTTGTCACAAACATGTCAACCGCAAACTGATAGAATAGGCGGCGACACGTCAGTATGTGATTTTTCGTCACCTTCACGGATCATAAGTCTGTACTAATAAAAACTAATAGCACTGACTTTTTTATTAGTGTTGGTGCCTGCAATTTCAATGGACATTATACGGTTTGATGTAAGAAAGTCAACGAATTAAAATGCCCATTAAATATATTTGTAAGAATTGGTGATCACAACAGCGCTCCTACTAAATGATATAGTATTTGCCGTTTAATCTGCAATGGTGATGTGAAATTGTTTTCCGGCTTTTCCTTTAAGTTTTTCTATATATTCTTTTTCCTAAACTACTCTAGTATTAAGACAAACAAAATAAAGTAAGAGGCACCCAAATCAAACAAACCTTTCTCGAGTTTCTTAAATTATTTAAAACCATTATAGACTCGTTTTGATCACTTTGACCTTGCAGCAGCTTTGACATCACTTTGACCAACAACTTTTAAAAACTCTCAATGATTTCTGATTTTATCAAATTTGTAGCGAATTTGTTTTGTCCATGAAAATAATGCTTGATGAAGTTCGGCACAAAGCATCAATATGAAAAGTCATTTAATATTTGTCCGAGCTTCAATATTTTTGATAAAAAATGGTTTGAAATGGAAAAGTTTATCACTGATTAAACTGAGATGAGTGAGGTGAGTGAGATGAGTGAGATGAGTGAGATGAGTGAGATGAGTGAGATGAGTGAGATGAGTGAGATGAGTGAGATGAGTGAGATGAGTGAGATGAGTGAGATGAGTGAGATGAGTGAGATGAGTGAGATGAGTGAGATGAGTGAGATGAGTGAGATGAGTGAGATGAGTGAGATGAGTGAGATGAGTGAGATGAGTGAGATGAGTGAGATGAGTGAGATGAGTGAGATGAGTGAGATGAGTGAGATGAGTGAGATGAGTGAGATGAGTGAGATGAGTGAGATGAGTGAGATGAGTGAGATGAGTGAGATGAGTGAGATGAGTGAGATGAGTGAGATGAGTGAGATGAGTGAGATGAGTGAGATGAGTGAGATGAGTGAGATGAGTGAGATGAGTGAGATGAGTGAGATGAGTGAGATGAGTGAGATGAGTGAGATGAGTGAGATGAGTGAGATGAGTGAGATGAGTGAGATGAGTGAGATGAGTGAGATGAGTGAGATGAGTGAGATGAGTGAGATGAGTGAGATAAGTGAGATGAGTGAGATGAGTGAGATGAGTGAGATGAGTGAGATGAGTGAGATGAGTGAGATGAGTGAAATGAGTGAGATGAGTGAGATGAGTGAGATGAGTGAGATGAGTGAGATGAGTGAGATGAGTGAGATGAGTGAGATGAGTGAGATGAGTGAGATGAGTGAGATGAGTGAGATGAGTGAGATGAGTGAGATGAGTGAGATGAGTGAGATGAGTGAGATGAGTGAGATGAGTGAGATGAGTGAGATGAGTGAGATGAGTGAGATGAGTGAGATGAGTGAGATGAGTGAGATGAGTGAGATGAGTGAGATGAGTGAGATGAGTGAGATGAGTGAGATGAGTGAGATGAGTGAGATGAGTGAGATGAGTGAGATGAGTGAGATGAGTGAGATGAGTGAGATGAGTGAGATGAGTGAGATCAGTGAGATCAGTGAGATAAGTGAGATGAGTGATACAAGTGAGATCAGTGATAGTCTGCCATTTTCACCAAATAGACACGGCTGAAAACTTGAATTATTAGAATATTGCTTGATCATTAAACTTGTGCTTGCCTTATTAAGTTCCTTCATATGAGTTTTGATGACACTAGTCAAGCTTAAACATTTCATGTTAGTAAAAGTAGAGTCATAAACGGAATGCAATGTTATCAGTTAGTGGATTAGAAATTACACAACAATGACACCAGAAGCAAGTGTTGGCGACTTATAAAATTATTGACTAGGTGCGGTAGCTAAAAGTTTTTCTAATTGCACTAAACGAAAAAGATTATACTTTAAACATTATAGAGATATCGATATCAAAGTGAATTAAAACAATATCCTCCTTTCAATCACACTTTTGGAAATAAAATATTTTTCCTAGAATCAGCATTTTTTGAATTTTTGTTTTGTTGTTATTTTTAGGTATTCTTTAAATAACCAACTACAACAACAACAAGAAAATATGAAAATACCCAAAATCCATTAAAATCTAATGAGTGAATCAATTTATCTAAGTCAATGGTTATGGATTTTCAAGTCAATTTGTTTTATTTGTTTTTTAACTCCTTTTTAACCCTTTGATATTTTGTTGGCTTGTCTCACTTCTTAAATAAACAAACAAATAATTATTAATTATAAGAAAATATTTTAATTTTTTTCATTTTTTGAAAAATTACATTCATTAATGTAATTTATGAATTATTTGTTTTGGTTGTGTTGGTAAAATAAACATGAATAAAATTATTATTGTGTGTCGGAGTGAAACGCACTGTGTATTGGATTATATAGTACCTTAAGGATTGATTAGTCTACACTGGTATGTTTTTTTTTGTTAAACAAAAATTAATAAACATTCGATGTACAGTGAGTCACAGTGCAAATGGTCCATGAACAAGTTTTATTAGTAATTCCTTGTGCTAAATAATAAGTAACAGACGTTTTTCTATTTGAACAAAATTGAATTTGTATATGCTGTATGTCCGCAAAACTCACATTTAAATATTCGTAAAAAAGACATTTGTAAATGGCAACCAGTCTTTCAGGAATCGTACAAGAAATGGTCAATTGTAAAATTCAAAATAATGTAAAATTCACTATAATGAGGCCCGACACAATTGATATGAATCTCAACCACCATTTAGTCGTTACCATTGATGTAAGAAAGTTAATGCTACTTCTGGACGAGTTGATTGGCACTTAGTATAAACGAACTAATTTGCCGGGTACTTTTGTCTAGTTAAGGCAACCATGTATCCTTAAAGAAGCAATTCATTGAATGACCTTATTTCAAACCAATGAATCTAATATGGCTTCAACGCGTTTTTTATGTAGCTAGCCACGTAGTCTCCACTGGAAAATTTTATACTGTCTCTAATTGTCGATGCAACAATGTCCTCGGCATGTATTCAAGGTTCGCAATTTGACTACCGTCAAGTAAACATTAAAAACTATAATTAAAATTGATGAAATAAAATAGTTTCTTGTGAATTGCTGTTATCAGCTTTTTTTTAAAATTAAAATTAAATTAAATATGTAAAAATGGTGATCAGAACTCCACCAAAAAAAAATATCGCGCCATCACCACCAGTGGACTATGTCCACTGGTGATTTAATAAATATCACTACGTCATCGTTAGATGTAGGAAAAATCGGCCAAATATCGAATCGCCCAATAACACAACAAAAAGTGCTCCAGCAAAAAATTTCTTCAACAGCAAATTCCTCTATACAAAGTGTAAACAAACTTAATCTAATTGAACAAAGTGCAATGATGTAGTTGATAGTGCATCGCTAACAAAAAACAATAATACTAAAAGCGATATAGGTCAATGCGAACAAAAACTTGTGCAAACAGGTATGGACAGATATATAACTGTTCAAAATAAAAGAAAAAGAAGCCCAAGATCAGAGGCAAGTGCTAGTGTAAAGAAATTTAGTAGTGTGGCCAGTGTCGAATTACTTCATAAAAACGGTTTTTTATCTTGCAAACTAACGAGACTTCTGAAGATCCACCTAAAGAAAACAATTTGAAAACTGAAAAACCGCCACCAATCTATTTGAGAGAAGAATCAAGTAGAGACTTACTAAAAAAAATTAAAGTTCTTACGGAGGGTAACTTTTATGTTTCTTTGATTAAAAGAGGAAACATTACAGAAACTAAAACTCAACCACTAAACATTGATGTTTCCAGAACGCTAATCAGCTATTTTGATAAGGCTGGTAAGCGATTCTATACATATCAACGAAAAAGCCAAAAAGGTTTAGTCGTTATAATAAAAGGAATCGATAGTTACGTGGACACTAACGATATTCATGCTGCGCTCGCTGCTGTAGGCTTCTTTGCAAAGGCAATAACCAACATCATCAATCGAGATCAGTTGCCACAGCCAATGTTCCACATTGAATTAGAAACTGATAACAAACCAGTTAAAGGGAAGCATACAATATATAACTTAAGATATCTACTGCATCGTTGCATCACTGTCGAAGAACCTAAAAAAAGAACTGGTCCAGTACAGTGTGTAAAGTGTCAAGAGTACGGGTACACTAGAGCTTACTGCACGCTATAAAGGGTGCCCAGTATATATAGACCTGAAAAAAAGAATCAATCCTAAGCAAAGGGCTGAACAACACATGTTTAAGCTACATCAAACTAATATTGAAGTGCAACCAGAAGAAGTTTATACTAATAGAAACCATAAGCCGACCGTCAATAGTGCTGTGCATCCAAACTTTTCATATGCAAGTATACTTAAAGGCATATCTCCAAAAGTTCAAACTAATGAAGAAGGAAACATCTTCACTGCGTTAAACAAGCTTACAGATATGATGCAAAGCTTTATGTCAATGATGGAGAGAACCATGGATCTAATGATGCAAAATATGATCACATTGATGCAGTTAGTAGTGAAAAACCAAAAATGACTATATGATCAAAATAGCAATATGGAATGCAGACGGTCTTGCCCAGCACAAAACAGAGGTGCAAGCATTCCTTATCGAGCACAATATTGACATAATGTTAATATCAAAAATACTTCACCAAAAAAAACTTTTTCAAAATTAATGGGTATTCAGTATACGACACTAAACATCCTGATGGTAAAGCACATGGTGGTACAGCTGTGTTGATTAAAAAAAAGACTAAAACACTTTGAACTTGAGAAATATGACAAAGATCATATCCAAGCGACAAATATCTGCCTGGAGAAGTGGTCTGGAAACTGTGTAATATCATCAGTCTATTACCCACCGAAACACGCAATAAAAAAGAAGCAATTCTTAAATTATTTTAACCATCTAGGCAATAAATTCATTGCGGGAGGTGATTATAATGCAAAACATACTCAATAGGGTCCAATATTGACGACTCCGAAAGGAAAGCAACTCTATGAAGCTATGGATGAACTTTGTTTGAATTCTCTATCAGCGGGGCACCCAACATATTAGCCTTCGGATAAAAAGAAAATTCCTGATCTAATATACTTCTGTATAACTAAAGGCATTGCACGTACAAATGCTATGGCAAAAGATTGTAACGATTTATCATCCGATCATTCACCAGTAATTATAACAGTAAGTACTGATGCCCTAAAGACTGAAGCACTGAAACGCCTGACAAATAAAAAAACTAAATGGGATCAATACAGTAGACAAATTGAAGAGAATTGCCAACTGGATATTCCTCTTAGCACACCATCAAATATTGATGCAGCAGAAGCCTACCTCAGAGATCTACTGGAAGTAGCAGCAAAAAAAGCAACACTGGTTTTGAAAAAATTAATAAACTTCCTAAAAATATCCAAGAATTAATACAAGAAAAGCGAAAAATCGAAGGCAGTGGCAGCAGCAAAGATCGCCGATATTAAAATGGAAATTAAATCGAGCAATTGAATCCCTGAAAGTAGCTCTGAGGGAAGAAGAAAATGAAGGTATACAAAACTATTTAAGTGAACTCTCTGCAACAGAGAGAACAGACTATTCCTTATGGAAAGCTACTAAAAGTTTTAAGAGGCCGGCAAACTCGTGTTCGCCCATTAAACTGCCAAGTGATAACTGGGCAAGAAGTGATGAAGAAAAAGCCAATGCTTTCGCTGTTCATCTAAAAAGCGTATTCTCACCACATGAACAAGTTAACAACTACATGCTACCAAACCAAACGGTGAATGATCCAAATTTTAAACCTATAAAGTTCAAGTGGAAGGAAGTTAAGAATTATAAGAATTAAAATGGTTAAAGAATTACCAGACAAATGCATTAAACTAATAACATACATCCTCAACGCAATCATGCGAACTGGTAACATTCCTCAAAAATGGAAGATATCGCAAATTACAATGATACATAAGCCTGGAAAAGATGAGACACAAATCTCATCATATCGTCCAATAAGCATGCTTTCCACGATATCAAACCTATTTGAAAAATTGTTACTATAAGGAAACTGAAACAAGTACTAGAAGAACGGCATATTATACCAGATCACCAAGTTGGTTTCCGAAATCAGCACAGCACTATAGAGCAAGTTCACAGGATTGTCAACGCAATCAAACTCACCTTCGAAGAAAAAAAATATTGTTCTGCTGTCTTCTTGGATATTGCACAAGCCTTCGACAAAGTTTGGCATAGAGGTTTAATATACAAAGTTAAAGAACTTTTGCCGAAGCAGTTCCATGTAGTTCTTGAAAACTATCTTCTTCAAAGGAAATACTTGGTTAAACAAAATGCAGCAACCACTGGTTTAAATTATATTAGTGCAGGTGTTCCACAAGGAAGTGTCTTGGGACCAATTTTATACTTGTTGTATACAGCCGATTTGCCCATTTGCAATGAAGCTATAATATCAACATTTGCTGATGATACAGCCATATTAGTTTCTTGTAAAAATCCTCAAACTGCCTCAAAGCAATTGCAAAATCATCTGAATAAAATTGAAAACTGGCTAAAGACTTGGCGAATAAAAGTCAATGAAAATAAATCAACACATGTTACATTCACACTTAACAAACTCACCTGTCCACAAGTTAAATTGAACTGTGTAATTATTCCGCAGCAATCTAGTGTCAAATACTTAGGGTTACATCTGGACAGAAGGTTGACATAGAAAAAGCATATAGAAAGAAGCAAAGCGTAATCAAATAAAAATAAAATTTGCTAAGATGTATTGGCTAATAGGAAGAAAATCAAGATTATCACTCGACAATAAAGTTTTACTATATAAAGCGATACTTATGCCCATATGGACATATGGTATTCAGTTATGGGGATCCACCAGCGTATCAAATAGAGAATTTTTACAACGTACACAATCAAAAATACTTCGTAGGATCGCGAATGCTCCCTGGTATATTCGAAACACAAACATACATCATGACCTCGGTATTTTAACCATTAAAGATACAATTAGAACCTATAGTTCGAGATATTGTTCAAAACTAAAGACACATCCCAATGTTTTGGCCCGGGACATTCTAAAACAACCGAGATACAGACGACTGAGAAGAACTGATCCACTTGGACTATTGAATTTATAAATTAAGTAAATGGTACACACTAATAATAAGTATTAACATTGGTTAATAATAAGTATTAACATTATACACTAATAATAAGTATTAACATTATATAAAAATAGCAGTAAGGTTAGTTTGTAAGTTTCGCATACATCTTGTTAGTTTCTTTTTAGAAAGATTCAAGAATAAAGCCATAGGCAGTTGTAATAAAAAAAATGTATTCAAGGTTTTTGAACGTTGTCTATAAGTAAAACTTCTTCTTTCTTGGCGAAGACCATAGAACTGGGCTCTGGTAGTCAACTGATGCCATCTGCATTACCTATATCTTTCCTGGCACAGAAACGATAAGAAAAGTACACAAAAGGATCATTCAATATCATTTTGTGATAAGCACAAGTGGGTTATGGTCCGCCAGAAAAATGCAAATCGACTGTAAACGAAATTATATAAAATGTCTTGACTTCCTCTTTAATTCTGAGAATTTTACGATCACCTTGATTGGTAAGCTTTCGTTACCACTCGATGTGATAGAATGACTCTATAACTTTATGATTCTCGATATGAAAAATTGTATGTCTACGCCGTTAAACCAGAAACAATTCAGCATTTGGAAGCTAACATTCGACGTATTATTGCCAAAATATAGTATGCTTTATTGCGAAGAGTGTGTAAATATTGGATCTCCAGATTATTCCATGTGCACACCAAATTATTCCATGTTTCTATATTGTATTTCAATTTAAGGTTCACCGCCTTTAAAAACACCCTTTACTAATGGGGCTTTCAAAAACACTTATAATTAACAGTTTTTTTTTCTCTAATTTGAACTCAGGTAAAAGAACTGTCGCCTTGCTTTATGAATCGGCCCCAGATTCGTTTTTGTTTAGAAATATCTCTCTCGATGATTTATATATACTGCTATTTGGTTGGTAAAAATGAAATTATCTAGTTTCGACAATGTAAATTACAATTGCATAGAAGAAGTTTTCCCTGTCGTCTCAAAATACTTGCTACACATTTTTAATTTTCATCCTGATGTCCCGTTCCTGTCCTAAGTAATTTAATCCTAATTACAAAGATAAGAATCCGGAGTGGTCTTATTACCGGCCAACAAAAATTATAGGTTATCACAAAAAAATTTTCAATTAACTAGTCATCCGGGATAGATGTTTAGATTTTCAGCTACCTTTCTAACCGTTTTCAAGCAGTTTATTTTTGTTGGCAGATCTAGATAAGATCAGAATTCTGTTACTAAAAGTAATACTTTTTCAATTGAATACTTACGCAGTACTTTTGACTGGTTAAAATGTTATTTGTCATAAAACGGTTAATTCTATTGATTTGTCAATTATTTTAAAATATAATTTGTATTAATTTTAAAGTTTTTTGTTAGATAAAGTGTATTTAAAATGGATTTTCGGAGATTGCATGACGTATTGGTCATAAAACTGTTAATTCAATTGATTTGTAATGTTTAATCCTGTAAAAATGTTTAATTTTTAATGTTTAATGTTTATTCTGTAAAATCGAATTTATATTATAATCTTATAATTTTCTATTTTTAATTATGTTATAAATTAATTAATTGTAAATTTCAGGCAAAAATTAATCCATTTTATTACAGCTTACGGCTTGCGGAAATTAGCCCAATAATCCAGTTTTTTTTTCTTCAGCGAAACTTTGCAGATGTGACAGTTGAATGGTGGCACACTGGAGATGCTGAGAAAAGATGACAGAATGCAGAGCATTCATTATCATTGTGATTGATGTATGCTTACAGAAGATTGATTATTGCCTACCGGGAAACTGGACCAATTCTATCAATACTGACCAACTTTTTTCTTCGCTTTCCCACAAAATATTTACAAACTATTAGTCACCAAATTTAACTAGTATTCTGCCTTATTCTTCCAGGCCCGGCCAACTCCGAAAGAGATCCTGTTAAATGCTTGGCCGTAAATTCTAAATCAATCAAAAAGTACATTTGACTAGTTTAAAGAAATTTGAAATATTAAGTCTCACGAGAGTGGTGCAATATCCGACAATCTAATAATAATTAAAGTTTTAATGGCCTAATTTACCGTTGAGTTAATAAAAACTTCACATACGCACACAATTAAATTACACTAAAAAGAATTAGATCAATATTATATTTCCACTAAATTAAATTAAATTTCCCCAATTTCCCACCGGTAATTTCAATCAACGAAAAAATTCTATTTATTTTCTTATTCTTCTGTTTCTACCTCTTCTTCATCATCATGATATTTTGTATTAATTGAGAGAACGAGTACAGTGAAAATTAATTTTCTTATAATCATCTTAAAAAAGACATAAAATTAATTTTAATTTTTTAAATAAACAAAACATTTTCATTTTGTTTACAAAAATTAAATTAAAATTATACATAATTTTCATGATGTTTTTGTTTGGTTTTTCCATATTTTCTCGCCATCAACTTTTTTTTTTAAATCGTAATAGCTCAGATCAAAAGAAACGGATAATTTTCTGTTAACAGCAACAAAATAAAATAAAATTAAAATTAAAATTAAGAAAATTATTTACTGTGAAATTTGAGACAAGCGTAACGTTCGTTAATCTATTGGGAAATCGAATGACCATTGTGTGTGTGTGCGTTGTGTGATGATATATAAGCACGTATTGGTTGTAAAGCTTTTATTTTATTGTACACAATTTTTACTGTCATGACAGCCCACCCAACTGTCGGATAGTAAGATGTACCCGCTAATCAAAATGAGAATCATTGAGAAAAATTTTCGTATTTTGTTTTGAGTAGTATTTTTGGTATGTGTGTATATGTATGTGCGTTTATGATTAATCCACTCCAAGTTGTATTTTCTTATCAAAATGGAATTTTGTTGTTGTTGTTGTTATCAAATTTTCATTCATAAATCCATATGTGTGTAGTATTGTAGATTCGTGTGAGTGAGCGGCGTAGAAATAGAAAATCTCTATTTTGACATCACAACACAACAGTCTTGTTAGCAAAATGATATTTTCATCTTCATAATAATGTTGAGTGTAAAAATATATTTAACAATTTATTGTTGTTGTTGTTGTTGTTTTAAAAATATTTTTATTTTGTGTGCTTTTTTGTGTGAAACGAATTTTACATTTTATTTAGTGTATCGTGAGATGTTGAACTGTACGGTAGTGAGTAGAAATTTTCCAAAGAAAATAAATTCTTTATCGCCGCTTCGTCGGTGGTACACTAAGTTAGGGCCGTTGGATGAGTGATAGAGCAAAAAAAAAATAACAATTTTAAATTTACGAATTAAACTTTTTAACAATTAACAAAATGTTAAATTTTTGTAAATTATTTTTATTTATTTTAATTATTAAATTAACGATAACAAAAAATAACGATGTTAGTAGTAGTAATAGTAATGATAAAGAATTACTAATTAGTGATAATTTTAGTGTACACAATACGATAAAAAATAGTGCTAGTGATGTAAATGACAGTGAAGATGATGATAATGATGATGATGATTCGGAGTATCAAGACGAAGGTGAAGATTATGAAGATGATGCTAATTATTTGTTTAGTAATAAGAAATACGGTGATAGTGATCTAATCAGTGATACAAATCTACCAATATTTTTGGAAGAACCAAAATCAGTGTTTGTGATGCGAAATAAAAATGCGATATTATCGTGTAAGGCGGTGCATGCCCTCGAATTAAAATTTAAGTGTAGTGGCAATGTTATACCGCCAATTATAAATCACGATAGTCACGTGGATCCGCACAATGGAATACAATTTATGGAAATCCAAACGGAAATCAATCGTAATCTAGTCGACGAATATTTTGGTAAGGGACCATTTCAATGTGATTGTCATGCTGTATCAGCACAGGGTAGTATTAAAAGTCAACCGGCCAAGATAGATGTTTCTTGTAAGTTAAAATGGGACTGTATGATTTTATCGTTTTTGACCGACGGATTATTTTTTTTAAAAATTTTATTTAAAGATATTAAAAAACAATTTCTTAATTCACCGGCGGCCGCTCTTCGAGTCGAGATGGGAAATCGTGCCGAATTACATTGTACCCCACCGTTAGGGATTCCCTCGCCGAATGTAACCTGGATCAAAAATGGGCAACATTTGAATCCCGCGCCAAACGTAGTGGTCACCAACGATAATACAATCGTGATAACGCATGCATCGATCCAAGATATGGGAAATTATAGTTGCGTAGCGGAAAATATTGCAGGCCGTCGCGTATCTGACATTACATCGATTGTTGTTTATTCGAATGGTGGATGGTCGACATGGGGTCAATGGATGGATTGTGTGTGCTACGGAAAATCAACAAATGGTCAAAAACGAACCAGGACGTGCACAAATCCAACACCGTTAAACGGTGGAATTTCATGTCCTGGATCATATATACAAAAATCTCCGGATTGCCTTATATGCCACAACGGAAAGTGGTCGAATTGGTCGGAATGGTCAACGTGCGGATACGATTGTATTCAAACTCGACGTCGTTCATGTGTCGCACCCGACAATCATATAACGAATTATGATGAAATTAGTGAAAGAGTTGTTTGTCTCGGCCGCGATTTTCAATCGGCCGAATGTCGCGGTGCAAATTGTAAAATTGATCGTGATGACACAGACTGGTCATTGTACTGTGGTCTAGCCATTATATTTTGTGTGTGTATAGCTTTTGGTGGTATTATATCGTATATGGTGAATAAAAAACGCCACTTATCACCGTATTGTGTGACACGTACCGAAATTCTAAATCCAAATAATAAACAATGTGGTTACGATGTGGTACCCATTAATACGATGGTGACTGCTTCAAATTATAGTTATCCGCTCCGAAGTAAAACGAGTAGTGGCAAATTCGGATTTCTTAATTTATCGCGACCACTTTCGGAACATTTATACGACGAGCCGTATATCACGTCGAAGTAAGGGTGAAACGATAAAACAATTAAGTTTTTTTAGGATTTTATCTAACTTAAAATAATTTTCTAGTCTTAAATATCCATCGATAACGGGGGTTAAACCACAGACCCAAATGGCGACACTCGGAACAGCAGATCATGTTAGTATAGACGATTCATATAGCTCATCTCATTATTCACGTAGTTTTTATAGTACCGAATCATGTGGCACATCTAATAATACATGTAATTTATTTTATTTTCGGTTTTTCTTAATTAATTACAACTTCTAATTAATTATATAATTAAGTTTTATGAAAATAATTTACGTCATTTTATTTTCAGAGCATCAAATAGTTTATGGTAAAAATTTAAATTTCTATTCTGATTTTAATAAATTCGAATTGGAATAGAATCGTGTACAGTATTGTATAGTCACATGCATTGTGGAAGACCGACGGATTTCAACATCCAAAATGTTACTTATGTATGTATGTGTGTGTTTGTATGTGGTTTCATTGTTTATTCTCATATATAATTAATCTTCTAAAGACTGTGACATAAAAATAAAAATTATTATCTTTAAAAAATTGTAACGTAAAACTAATTTTAAAATTAAATATTAAATTTTATTTAAAAGATTATTAATTTATTTTATGATTTATTTTTGTTTTAAAAATATATTTATATTACGAATTAAATTCGTACTTTATATAAATAAAATAGAGATGATACAAAAATGTTAGAAATTAAATTATGAAAAAAAGCCGTTAAAAATAAATATGAGTTAGAAAAATAATTTTTGTGTTTTTAAATTAATACTTTGAAAATATTTTCAAAATAACGTTCAAGATGTAGACTCTTGGGAGAAACTGAATAATTTTTCAAATTTTTAAAAATTTTTTAAAATGATCAACATTTGAATTTATTTGGAAAATTTTAATTTAAACTCCTCTGTGTATTATTATTTTTATGAAGCGTATCAAATTGTATTCTAAAGTGATGACAATGATTAAAAACTTTTAGGAATATTCAAAAAAAGGTTCAGCTTCAAAAGCATTGGAATTTAAGTATAAAATAATCTGGTTCAGTTGTGAAAAAAAGAGGACCTTTTTACTTTCATAGTTTTTAAATCAGTGGAAAATGCCAAAATTGGTAATTAAAAGACACAATCAAACCGGTTTTCAGTGGTTACGCAAAAAATATGCAATCTTTAAATAGCTTTGAAAGACGTAGATTAAAACTTCAAAAAATGTCTTTTGTTCAATTAAAAAAATCGTGTTGCAACAAAACTGGATTGTGATAATTAAAGAAAACTGTTTTATTCTACATGTAGGTCTCCCATCAAAGTTTGAAAGTGTACGTACGATGTGGTTAAATAAAAAGGTTTGTGTAAATACTAGTTTTGTGTAAATATAGCAGGGTTTTTGAACAAACCTCAATTAGGTGCCAATAATTATATTACAATTTCATTATAACTATGGTGGTACAGAAATTAGATTCAGAAAGTTTGAAGCAATGGGAAACGGTCAACTCATTAAATATTGAACTTTCAAATTGGGAAAAAAGGTTGTGATTGTTCCTTGCTTTAGAATACTGGAAGCTGTAAAACAAAAACAAACACAACCAATTACCACAAACCGTCAGTCGTGTTTATTTCTCGTAAGCGGAAAATATAGTGTTCAGTCCACCAAATTGGTCTTTTGAACCTGATTGTTTAAGTGCATGCCAAAAAACTTTCACCATTTTGCGGCAATATCAAAGAATACTGAATTAATATCGTTTACTCTTGTCAAAAAATCAACATCATCATTGAACGCGTGGTTTTTTCGTGTGTTCTGGAAAGAGTTTTTTTTTTGTCATTTTGTCAACACTTTAAGTGAAAGCATTACTGCGAAAAATAAATTGGGCCAAATAGTGGCATTTTCTAAAGCAATTAATGTGAATGCACCCTTAGATCAACTAACGGCTCGTTTTGCACAAGTCAAAAAGCTGCATGATTTAATTGAAGTTATTGGAAAACGATTACTGGAGTTAAGTGAAACGGAAGAGTTTCAACTCAACATCGACCAATGCAACTCAATCAAACTCTCGTCTGTTCGAATTGAAACTACCAAAGTGTATACCGCCATTTTCTGGAGATTATGCCAAATGGTCGTCATTCTTTGATATGTTTAACACGACATTCCATGAGACAGCATTAGCTGGGGTAGAAAAATTACAATATCTTAAAGGATTGTTGAAAGGTGAAGCAGCCTCATTGGTGCGATATATACAAGTAACTGAAAGAAATTACGTTGGTGCATTTAATAAACTTTAGGAACGATACGACAAAACAACTGTATAGTAAATTCATTCATCAAATCGCTTATGGAATAACCGGTAGTTCAAAATCAAAATGTTTCCAGCCTGAGAAAGCTAGGGCATGGGTCCGACGAGGTGTTGCGGGGCTTTCGAACCCTTGGCAATCAAGCCACGTCATGTGATCCCTGGCTTCTTTAAATAATATATCAAAAATTGGATGATTCATCGAAGCTGGCATCGGCTGATTGTTCGGCGAATAATAACCAACCAAATATAAAGGATCTTTTTATTCTTGGATAAACAATTTGGAATATTTGAATCATTGGTGGCAACAACAAAGCAAAATTCAGGACACAGGGTTTGTGGGCATGTAGTAGTAAATGAATCAAGTTCTTCACCCAACCATCACAGAAAAGCAACGGTATGCAATTCAAATGTGGTGTTTGTTCAGGCCTACCTTAGTTGCTTATACAATGCAATAAATTTCAAGCAATGCCAGCACTGAAAAGGAAGAAATTCATACAAAATGCAAATCGAGTTTTTAATTGCCTAAGTGCGAATCATCTAAATCCCTAAATATCCATCAAATCGCAGATGTCGGGAATGTGGCAGAAAACACAACACTCTGCTGCATTTCGCTGAATCAAATTAAGGTGATACGACCAAATCCAGTGGAATAAATGACTCAGGAGCATCTACTCGGAAGTCCGTCGTGACATATAACAGTGCTAAAATCAAGTCATCATTGGTTACCCTATTACCAACTGCACGAGTTAAAGTGTTGATGAATATGGACAACCAGTAAACTGCCGAGCTATGTTGGATTGCGGATCTCAAGTGAGTTTCGAACTTACAAGCGTATGCTGCTGTTGTATACTACAGAATTACAGACGAAAATAATCATGTTTCAGTTCAGCTAATCTCAGCGAAAACAAAGGTAGCTCCAATCAAAACAGTTTCGCTCTCCAGACTGGAGCTGTGTGGTGCAGTATATTACTAGTGGAATTGGTTGAAAAAAAAACAAATTGAAAACTAGTCTCAAAATCTCCAATTAAAATTACTGGACAAACTCAAAAATTATATTGGATTAGCTAGAAAGTTACCCAAGAAGATGGAGCGTATTTGTGGGCAATCGTACTCCCAAAATCTTAATCCAGACAAAACGAAAGCAATGGAAGTACATATTATCCGAAGATAATCCTGCAGATTGTGCAGCACGCCTTTGCATTTAAAATCACATCGGTTATGGTGACATGGACCTGAATGGTTGACAATAAATGAGGATTTATGGCCAGCACAGAGGAAAATGCATGGAACAAAGGAAGAAGAGTCAAATAAAATATTTGCATTGTGTATTTAATGCAAATGGATTGACGAATTCGACGAAAATGGTAGTTGATCAATGCACAACCTGTACGAGGTAGACAGCCGAGTTAAGACAGCAATGAATGGGAGTCTCCCGCCAGCAAGCGTGGATTTAGAACGAATATTTTTATTCACTGGGGTTGACTTCGCCGGTCCGTTTTCGATACACTTAGTTCAAGGTGGTGGACAGAAAATCTACAAAGCATACGTGGGTATTTTTGTATGCATTGCTATCAAGGCCATACACTTAGAACTGATAAATGACGACGGGCGATGCATTTTTGGGGGCATTAAAGTGGTTCGTGTCCAGAAAAGGTGGTTGCAGTAAAATCTATAGTGATAATGGCACCAATTTTGTTGGTGCTAATACCAAACTTATTAAATCATTCAATAAACTTATGACAACGTCTAATGGTATTTCAAATTGTTTCTTTAGCAAAAACATTGAGTGCCAGTTCAACCCTCTGGACTCACCACATTTCGGTGGATCGCACCTGTTATAAACCATCGTCCATTTGGTCGATCATCTGATGAAGAAGTGGATTTTTTAATACCTGCTAATTTTTTAAATGATTATTCCCCCAAGTCATCCATCGCTCGATACAGTCTACTATAATCCATCTTGCAGTAATAGATGGCGGACGGTACGTGATAAAGCGCAGTATTTTTGGATAAGATGGAACAACAAATATCTCATTCAGATTCAGAAACAAATGGAAAAAAAGTAAAAGGAAAATCCAGGTGAATAAACTTGTTATTATCCAAGATTAAGATTTTTCCGTCAGTTATTGCGGATAATGGGAAAAGTCATCGAAATACATCCTGGAGTGGACAATAAAGTACGCATTATATTAAAAACTAAACATAGTCAAATGAAGCGGTCGGTATATCTTTGTTTATTGCCATGCAGTTGAAGACATCAGTTCAAGGGGCGGATTATGGTTGTCTGGCACAATGAAAGGCTAGCTTATTAAATATCATTGTAAACATTGTACTAGAATTCATTCCAAAAATTATTTTATATCATTAAAAAATGTCCGCGTACTTAACATTTAACGAACATTATAAAAATGTATATGTATGGGAGCGTCACTTTATTAAAAATGAATGATTCCTGTTGAAGGGGTCAGTATGGTTTTAGTTCATCGCTTGACTTGTGAATACGTGCGTTTTAAATTATTTTCGGGTTTGTGCGCTTATTTTGGTTTTCTATTTCATAATCGCGGAAAATAGAGTGTTCAGACCGCCAATTGGCAACAGCACTTGTTGTAGATTTCGATCGGCCTCTAATAAGCAAATTACTTTACGAGCCCTTCTACATCAACGATTGCATGAGAAATTTATTTCTGAGGCTGCTGTTGACTGGTAGGAAAGTTGGATGTTGGTGGTGTGACATCTCGTAAATAATATATCTGTTTAATCAGTATAATGATTATTTTGTTAAAACTCTGCAATATATATTAGAATCCCATATAGGATGAGTTAGCTAACAATGTTTGCGTTTCGAATAACAATGTATCACTAACAATGTAACACGAAGGTAAGTATTCTGTCTAATACGTATAACCGTATCGAATTTGGGAGAAGTATGCTTGGATCTACTCTTCAGTTATGTTGTACTGGTTAAATGGATTCAGTGTCATCGGGGCTGCTGCAATGTAGAAGTATAATTTTAGAATAGAATCCAGCTGATTTTACTTCACAATGAGTGTCAGCTAAACCGGACTACAAAACTGGTCCTTCATAGTTACTTACTCGTTTATAGCCAATACAACAACATTCATTGGAAGTCAGTATAGATCAAGAAGAACGAAAATGGTTAATCAATTTTTAATTCTTGCTACAAGTTTTTATTTATATTTGTGAGAAGTCTTATACGCAACACATAAACTTTTACATTAGCCGCTTCAAGCTGTTGAACGTTAAATTAAAACAAAAACGAAGCTACAAAAACTTTGTTTAGTTTGAATCATTCATCTCTTAATCTTAATATGTTCAAAGAAAAACTAGTACATAGATCTTAAAGGTAAGTTTTACGCTTCTATAATATTTAAATTTAGAATAATGACCCAATGGTTCAATAAATTGCAAAAATAAGCTATAGTTCTGGCACTGATTTAAAATAACACATCATCACCGAAAAAATAAAGGCAATGGTTAATTAACATAAAGCAATATAAAGGTATTACTGCTTAAAGAGTTGAAGCAGTTGATGGTTTAAAAATTGCAAAAGGCCGTAATCCTTAATTGGAATACATAAAGTTGCCATATGCATACTGCAAGTGGCATATATTGCAGAACAAATTGGCCAAAGTAACAGTTATAAAAGAAAATTTGATGGTGTAGTCATCGTTGATCAGGTCGGAGACATTTACCATTTCAGAGGCTCGCCTCAGTTCATATTCAGTAATAAACTAATCAACGTTTTTTTATTAATAAGGAAATAAAAAGCATGCATTGTCACGAGCAAAGATTAAGCAGATATGGTTTTTTTTAAATGAAATTCGTAAAGCTTACCCAGTACAAAAAGTGTTGCACCTGATATTGGAATATGAGTAGTACAGGTAAGTAGTACAGGCTGATGAAGAGGATTGTAATCCTCGAAACTAATACTTGATTTAAAACAAAAAAAGAATAATTTAAATATACATTTTTTAGAAAATGTTTTCTTTTTAGAAAAAATTTGGACAAAAAATTTATAATAATTTTTATTATCACATTAAAGTTTTACTTCTCTCCTGAAATAATTTTTATTTTTATATATCAAACAAGAAATATTGAATTCTTTGTCTTTTTTTAAACAAGGTTTCTTATTTCGTTTTTGTAAAATTAAAAAAAGGATAAAATGAATATGAGGCTTTGGCATTAGAAAGGTCCTCTTCAATCTATTACCAAACGGTATAGATTGAAGAGGACCTTTCTAACCATAACTGGTTAATAAACGGCGATTCGTGTATGATACTTAGCTAGTAAAGTGAAAATTTGGCACTTACAGATATATTTCCTGACTTTAATCATTAGTGTTCTTGATTAGGATTATCGTTATGGTTAGTTATTATTCAATCAATTTAAAAGATGCTTTTAACTTTTATTTGTTCTAGTCATATTACGCGCCAGTAGAATTGTCTCTGAAGTTTTTCTAAACATTTTTCAACTTGCAAATGAGATGAAGTTGAACAATGTGACTGCTGAATCAATGAAGAAACTAACTTATTTGGAATCATTTTTCCATTCTGATACGTCTGTATTATCATAACGATCACCATATGATAATTCATTAACTTTCCGTTGTATATTCGATAGTTATGCTGAGATGGTGGAAGATTTTGTATTTATTGACTCGTTTTTACGTTTAATTCATCCTTAAAAGCATCCGACTCCAGATCTACATATAAGGTTGTTATATCATTTACAATAAGACACACCACAAAATCTTGTGAAACAATATCGCGCGCTTTTATCTCCGTTTAGAAAGGTATCAATAACCTCGCAATACCCTTCTTGTACTATATTTCAAAATCAAAAGTTTGCAGCATAAAACTCCATCTTGCAAGTGTCTGGAAAGATCCGATTGCAACATTAGCCAACAAAGACTTGTATGGTCAGTATAAATAGTAAATGGATATCTATCTACATATGATCGAAAACATTCTAGCTGCCTCACTGTGTAATTGCGTTGAGATTTATTTAGTTTCCCAGAACTGCTTGCGTTACACTGAATGACAAACGGCTTAGAAAAACTAGGATTCACTAAAACTGGTGCCAATGCTGATTTTAATGTTTGAAAAGATTCTTCAATTTAATCGTTCCATTGCCACTTTTTACCTTTCTTAAGGAGATCCGTGATTAGAGTGGCCATTGTTGCCAATTTTCGAATAAATCTACTGAACCATCCTAAAAGTTCCAAAAATCTTCGAATTTGGCTTTCACTTTTTTGAAGTTTACTTGTAAAGTTGCTTCTCCAACAATATATCCCAGATATTTCCCGTTTCATAATAAAAAATGGCTTTTCTCCACGTTAAGTGTAAGGCCTGCTTTGATTAACCTGGTGGCCACTTGGTCACTTTCAAACTTGGTGACTTTGTTTAGTTCTCGAGCCACCAAAGTTAACCTTTGGCTCTCTTCAATAACAGCCAGAGACAGCATCCAATCTAATTCCTCATTCATTAATTTTCAGAGGAAACCGCATAGTATCATTGTTTAATAATCTTAGCATTTTGTGTCTAATTTGAAATTGCATTAATACATCAAATGTTGAATTATGTTGAATATATTTTAAAAGTCAACTACCAAAATCAACTCTTGTTCTATTAACAATATGACGGTACAATATCTAATCTCATGTTATGAATTTTGTGGTTAAATTACTTCGAAACGGCTATGTACCCAAAAATACGTTGCGGCGGGCTATCACGGCTGTTTGAGCATATATGAAAGACAATGTGAGAATGTTGGTTCAGTCATAAATTTTTCAGAGTTAATTCCTAAAATACTAGTCGTGGTACCGCTGTCCAATAATCCACGATACTTCATCCATTAACACATACATTTATACATAAGGCCTTTTATCTATATTTTTGGTGGAAATTATAGAAGTAAATGCGTCATGTCGAATTAATTTCTTTCGATACCAAAACAATTTTGCACGTTGCCTTTATTTGTTGTTATAAACCCTTCTGCTGTTAGAAATTGAATCGGTGGAAGAACTCGTTTAATCAGGCGTAAAACCACAATTTTGGTTTTGAACTCTGTCTTCCTTTATGACAACTACTTACGACATTTTTGTGTGATGGGGATTTTGCTTTCAACCACTTTGTTTTTTGCTGCTGAGGGGTTTTCTAGTTGCCAATGTTTCCAAAAAAGTTGACTCATACTTTGGATCATTTACCATCGGGATAAATAAAACGTCTTAAGATGAGTAATGTCAGGTTTCAGAAATGTCAGGTTTTTAATTATTGCTTGACCAAATAAAAAGTGAGAGGGAGTAAAGGCGTCTATGTCATCAGCGGACAACACGCAAACCGGTCGTGAGTTCGTTAAGCTCTTTATTTCAGTGGGTAAGGTCATCATTTCTTCCACTGTAAATGTTGAATCGTCAATTACTCTTTTGAAATGAAACTTTGTTGATTTCATAGCCGATTCCCAGATTCCACCAAAGTGTGGTGCCTGTGAAGGTATGAAGTGCCAAGTAATTGTGTTTCTGGAAAGAAATTGAGAAAAACTACTTGAATTTTTAATACAATCCTCAAAAGATTTCTGAAGTTGGTTTTGGCGCTAATAAAGTTAGAACCGTTATCGCTAAACATTTCTTCAGCGAAAACTGTTTAATTTGATGCATTTTTCTTTTCGAAGATCATTGATTTCTTAAGAAAAAAACATGTGTTGCTGATTATCACATATTTTGAAAATTGCTTCATGAATCATTGGTCCTGGTTGCTTTAGTTGACTTAAACCTATTAATGAATCTCATGATGTATGCTACTATTCTGGTGAGTTTGTGAAATGATGAACACCTGGAGAATAGTTCGTTGAAGATGTCACGTTCTTCTATGACAGTGTGATTTAGAAGTGAAGGCTCAGTTATGATTTTGTTTTTATACGCTTGATTGATTGGTCAAGATTCTTTCTAATGTAATTTAAACAACAAGGCCTCTTTCATCACAAAGAGTTGACTTTTAGTTCTTGTGTAAATGTTCCTTTTAACGCGATATCAGCAGGTTTATTTTGGAAAGTAACGTGTCCCCAATGGGCTCGATTGAATGAAATTAGTATTTTTGGTGTTCGGTTAGCCATAAACGTAGGCCAGCGATGTGGATGAGATGAGAGACAATCCAATACGATCATTGAATCAGTTCATTGAGATGAATCAATGTTATCAATGTTATATCGTTCCATACAATTTGCTCACTTGATAACTTGTTTTGCTTTTAACTCAGTCAATAAAAATGCACCGCAAAGTTCCAAACGAGGCAAGGACTGTAGTTTGATTGAAGAAACCTTTGTAGTTTGATTGAAGAAATGTTATCAAACTTATGAAAGTTTCGCCAATTTTGGTAGTTACTCATGACGGCGGCGTGAGCTTCTTGACTTGCATTACAAACTTTGAACTTTTACGAGTTTTCGTGAACCATTGGATTGATATTGTGTTTAAGTCAGAGAGTGCTGCTTGGATTTTCATGGACGCGCTTCCTTCTGTGGGAAAATAGTATCCCACTCCAAGTTTAGAATCCATAGTTGTCGGATGAATATTTGTAATTTAATGCTAATAGGAGAAATCCAACCCATTGCATCAAAAATCCGTCCAGCTTCGGAAAATATTGTACGCTTGGTTAACTATTATTGACAATATGGAGCTATAGAAAATGTAAACGTATCGGTGTCTGGATTTCAGTATATGCCTAAAACCTTCACAAAATCACTAATACCATCTTCGCTGGGAAATTCTTTAAGGGCAACCATCCTATCATCGTTACTTATAGTGTCCAAGACTGCTTTCGGGTTTGACAAATATTATCTGAGGATGAATCCATGATTTTTTAAGATACGCGTAATGTCTTCCTTCATTTGTATTGCCTCAATTTCATCTTCTGCTCCGGCCATCAGATCCTCTACATAAATATTTTTCAAAATTTCGGCTGAAGCTAATGGGAACGTGATTTGGCTTTCTTTGGCAGTTTGGTTAATTGTCCGTGCTGCCAAAATCGGGGCAGATGCTAGTCCGTACGTTATTGTCAATAATCGATAGTGACGATTTGAATCGGATAGGGTTGGATGCCATACTATTTTTTGATAATTCGTGTCGCCTTTTGATATGAGTATTTGACGGTACATTTTCTCAACATCAGTGTAGAAAACAATATTACGTTCTCTGAATCGAAGTATGTTTATATAAAGAGTTGATCGAATAACTGGTCCCACTGCCAGGCAATCATTTAAAGAAACCCCTGGAGATCTTTTGGCAGAACCGTCAAATACGACCGTTAATTTTGTTGTGGCGCTGGACTTTCGAAGCACTCCGTGATGTGGTAAATAAACACCTGAGATATTTATTTCTTCTGGTGGGGTTTCTTTCATGTGATTAAGAGATTCATACTCATGCATGAAGTTTTTGTACATTTTTCAAATTCTGGCTTACTTGCAAAGCAACGTTCCATACTTAGTAGAAATAAATTGCTGTACCTAAAGAGTATCCAATGGATTTAAGTGAGTTTTTAAGGGGAACTTTACAATGAATCAGTCTTCATTCGTTAATTGCAGTGACTCAATAAACTGGTCTTCACATAGCTGCTCTTCTATAGATAATAATTTTTTTCTTGCTATGATAGACTCGATTTCGCAGAAGTTTTGGAGTATTAGTTCATTATTCCTTTTTTTTATTTGGCTATCGTTGAGAAATTTGAAGAAGTGGTCAGTTCCAACTAGTTTATCAACGTGACTTGATTTTAAATAAAAGGATCAACTTACTTCGCTCCATTTTGATTTTGGGAATGGATAATGCTTTGATAGAAAATTCTGGGTCACATTTAGGTTTAATTAGAAAATTGATGACTCCCTTTGTAACCCCAGCCTTGGATATTTTACCACAAAGAAAAAAAGAGCATTTTGCTTCTTTAAATAAAGTTGTTGAGCATGCATGATTAATAAACCTTATTTGAGACCCTGAGTCTAGCAGAGCTCGACAACTGAATATTTAACCTAAAGAATCCAAAACATTGATATATGCCGTAGGCAAAGTTGTCTGGGACATTTCGCTGTGTGAATAATATTTTGTAATTATTTTATTTGTTACAGAATTTGACGTGGGCTGCCCTGTGAACTCTTCGCCATTTTCACTCGAGTATAATAAAGAGTGGTATTTGCGTTTGCATGTCATGCAACGACGATAAGAGTGACATTCGAATAAAGTATGTTTAGATTTTTTTTTTGGTCCATTTTTTTGTTGTGTGGATTTTATTGTGTTAAATTGTTGGCATTCAAATAGCAACTATGCTCCACTGCACAGAGCATATTTGTAACTTGATTGTCTTCTAGAAACATGACCAATTATAGTCGGTATAGGTATTTGTCGCTTGGATGAAATGATTAATGATGAACGATACGAGTGTATCGATTCGTCCAGCCCGGAATATAAAAAAGTCTGCAAATATGGGTATTTCTATATTAGTGGCGGTTTTCGCTCAGTGTGCGTCCAAAGTAGGAAAATAGAAGAATGTGGGTTCTAGGCAATTTAAATTCTGACCGTGAGGCAAACTGAGTATCGTTGTTGGAAGTATCTAACTAGATGGTTCCATTACCCACATTAAAATTCTTTTCTCTTATAAGAGTTTTTAAAGCTACAACTACATTGTAGTAATTCTCCTCATAAACGACGTTACCACATGTTCATTCTCGTTCACTTCAAAAATCGTGTGTTCCAGATTGATGAAATCCTGCATTAATTTTTCCACTTTGTTAGGACGAACGTGAAGTTGTTGGATTGGAGTGTCTGGATCAGCTTCTCTCGATATTGGTTAACTTTAATTGGTTATAATCTCTTTGCCTTTTAAGAGAAGCGAGGTCAGGCATTTTAAAAAATTTTTCTTTTAATTACTTGCACTTTCGGTATATTTGCCACTGATCACTTGTATTAAATAACTTTAAAGCTTATATGGAGTCACTTAATGTAAATAAAGATGTCTACTTATCTGAACAATTTGCAACTGATTTCTTCCAGTTGTATGGTAATCTCTGATAATGATGTACTTCCGATATAACCGGATATAAAACCGGATTGATTTAAATTACGTTATAAATTTTATTTTATTTTATTGTAGTTATAATAATATATTTTGCTTGCGTGGCTATGATTGCTGTTTTTATGCTAAAGATTTTCAAGTAAAAAATGAAATTATGAATAATTTGCATTATTGGATAAGAGAAGTCATTCCTGTTGAAAGTGTAAGTTGTTCGTATATTATTTTGTTTTTTTAGTTGTTGATGTGGTGGCCGAACACATTTGATAGGTTATATCCTAGTGTCTGCAGGCAAAATTACAATCGTAGTTGAAACGGCTAATGCTTTCACAAACTTACTTGGGTCATAACATCTTAATTGGGTGAGTCAGTGATAAGGTGTGAACCCCACCAGATTATATAACATATTATAAAATAACTTATTACTTTTGAGTTGCCTTACTTCCGATCATTCCGATATGGTATACAAATTCATGTTCAAATCATAACACATAAAACAAACATAATAAAATTGTACATGAAATTATAATTTAATTTGTATGCTAATGTACATATGTATATATACATATATGGCGCTTTGATGTTTATGGTGTACCTATTTTTCTATATAACATACAATTATTCTATGCTGATTTATAAATAAAAGTGACGCAACGACGACAGTTAACAATTTTTTGGTGACAACTTTTTTTTGTTAAGACATTTTTTTTTATGTTTCGTTTTATAATTCAATTGAATTACAAATTGAGGATATCAAAAAAAAAAAAACAATATACAAAAACCACAATTAACGACCACACGCAACTCATTAATGTACGGTTTTTATTAAATTGATAGTTCAGCCGAAATTAATCAAATCATAAAATATAAAATAAAACGAAAAATTATGTAAACCATGTCATTTACTAATGTCAAATTAATTTGAATGAGGATGACTTTAACGAGGCAGTGGTGGCGTCAACATTTGTTTTGATAATGGCAGGAAATAAGTTGAAAATGTCATTTTAGATATCCACCTGGATACGGTATATTTATTTTACAGGTCATCTTGAATTATCATGTGAATGTTGGATGTGAGCTGGGGCGTGCTGGGAAGACGGATACTCGGCGAGCCAAACCTGCCTTAGGGTGTAATAAATTCAGAAACGTCTGTGTCATATTGAGCTCTCCGTGGTAAGCGTCTGTACCTCAGGAGGGACAGCAATATAGTGACTGGGCAGGAAGTATAAAATGTTACGGATGATTTACTCAATTTTGTCAAGGCATCTACACAATGGTAGTAAAGCTGAGTAGTAGTTACCAGTTCAATAACTTTCTGGTACAGTGCGTACCAATAAGCTGTTTTAGTCATGTTTTATGACTAATTATGACATTCCTTCGTGGGAAGGGTTAACCGAAACACGATTTGCAAGTGAACACCCTTCAAATATGTGGTGACCACTGATTGCTAGGAATCAGAATAAACCATATTGGCATTGATTCGAAGGTTAATGTTACAGACATTCCATCTAGCCTTACCCATGTTTAGTTTAGCAAACAAAACTTTTAGAGCAAAGACCACTGAAGGAGACTAGTGCTCTTTCAGGGATCCAGGCGCCTAAAATAATTCACTGTAAGGATGCTACTCTACCAGAGAAAAGGGAACTGTGGAACTGTGCCACGGTAGCAAGTTCGGGATCTGAGATTCGGCCTATAATTTCTTTTATTCTTTCAGGCAAGCCGCAGACTCCAAGTTTATTGGAATCATGCCTTTGAAATTTTCACGGACAGTCCTGACGGTTGATCAGCTAAATGCTGTCCAGGAACGGAATCTGAAGAAAAATACGAAGGGAAACAAAAGACACTCCAGCATTTTGCACTATTTCGGTCGACCACTTAACATTGGGCAAACTTAAACAAGTTGGCTATAAGGTTAGTTTTAGGTTTGAGAAAGCCCAGTTGCGTCCGAAAAAAAAGGCAGGCTATGAAGATTTGGTTTCCAACGGGAAGGTCAGTGGTAGAGCAAGTCTCGTTCTACAGCATAAGTGCTGGAAACGCTTCCAGGTCTCTACAAAAGACAAACACGGAGGCAAACTGTGAAGAAGAAATCCTCAAAGAAGCTCCTACAAAAAGTAACAGGAGAGATTGGTAAGGATCACTCACCTGGGTTCGTTCAACCCGGTTCTAGCAAAGGATGGTTTCTAGCAAAACTATTACAGATAAACCAGCATCGCTAAGTAAACATCTGATGTAATAAGCCGCAGGTTGGTCTTTCAAAACAAAGGCCTTGATTCAGGAAACATGGATCTTGGGTAATAAAGTTAAGGGATTACCAAAACAAACGGGTTATAGTTAATTTATTGGATAATATAATTTATTATTTATAAATTGGAAGTCATAGTCCAATATTAATATATTAGAAGTCATTAAGGCAGCTATTCTGGTAAGCTCACAAGCAAATCTTATTCTCATTTCAGAGTTTATCTCCAGGGGCTTAGTAGCAGTAATGGTGAAGCTGCTACAAGAAAGAGGCAAACAAGAGACTTAAGTGGCCTCAGTCTACTTTCCTGGAAACTAAGAAGCAACATCCCCACCGGAGTAAAGCGGCTCGTAGCCCCTATATAAAAAGGGCTAAATTATCAAATTGAATGGGACGCGAACGCACACCCTACGGTGCGGAGCAGCAGTGACATGAATAACGGAGGTGAGTCCCTTTTTAAATATTTAGTAGACCTTATCAACCGGGGAAATAAATCAACTTTTATCTATGCGATTAGGCGAGAAGTCCTATAGAAGTGACCTTAACCAGTCCGCAGTTATGTTCTTTAATAAAAGACTGCCGTGTTTCTGAAGAGGCTTCTCCTTTTGATCATATGCATATCAGATATGTTCTAGAGACACGGATTAAGAAATTCATTTCATTTTGAGTTAAAACGCTTGAAGTATTGGGTAAAATAGAGTTCCCAGAAGAACTGGAGTTCAGTTCAAATCTACTGCATAACTCCATATACTCAGTCTTTGAGACTGAACAGCTGTCCTGTGAAGTAAAGAGAAGTTATAAAAACCATCCCTTAGATGGAGCGAGACAAGGCTCCATTTAACAAGGCCAAAAGCAACAGTGAATGAGGCGATTATTAAAAGACTAAGGCACTCTGAGCATGTCCGAGGCTCTATGGACCAACCTAGGATTTACAACCAAAAATGATATATTGGTTATTTCTAACAATCATTAAACCCATGGTCACTTACTCTTCGATAGTGTGGTGGCCTAAATCTAATCTTAAGAGAAGGCAACGCAAACATTACTAGGTAAGGTTCAACGTTTGGCTTGCCTCGGTATTACGGGAGGAATGAGAACATGCCCGACTGCTGCAATAGATATGCTCCAAGGACTAGCTCCATAGCACCTGCTTATCAAAAACGAAGCTGTCATTGGGGCCTTGGGGATGCAAGCATAAGGAAATTTTCAACCAGGCAATATGGTTAGACCATTTAAAATCCTTTGGGAGTTCCAGGCGAATCATTCTATTAAAAATGCCTTCCGACAGTATGCCAACCATACTAGATGTCGATAAGGGCTTCTGAGTTTTATTGCCGTAAAAGGACAGTTGGAAGAGAGCAGTGCCATTTTATGACAGAGTCCATGGTATGGTACATAGACGGTTTAAAAACAGAAAACGGAGCAAGGGTAGGAATATTCGGAAGTGGAAAATCCCTTTCCATGCCCTTGAGATCAAATGCTTCTGTTTTCCAAGAAGTAACACACACCATAAAACTTTGTACCAAGAAAGGCAGAGGAAAGAGTCTAAACAGCAATAAGGTCGTTATTGTATCGAACCGTCCAAGTGGCCTTAAAGGCTCTAAGGTCCAACACTATTGAATCGAAAACGGGTTGAGATTGTCTTAACACAGTTAACACAGGGAATGTCTTAACACAGGACATACTGGAATCTAGAGAAACGAGGCTGCAGATGGCCTGACCCGAACAGAAACTGTTTCTCCATTTATTGGGCTAAAGCCCTTCTGCGGTGTCACTAAGGCACATGTCAGAACAGGAACGAAACGCTGGGAGGACATTGAAAGATTCTCGTTTTCGCGCTTTTCTTATATGGTATTGAAGTCAGCGGATTATGTCCAGATTTTTTGCCAACGATTGCAATATTTAGGGTGGACCACATGATTCATGTACCGTTCAAAAATGTTGTCAGATCTATCAATGGCCTGAATATTAACTGGACGGTTGATTAATAATGGCTTAACCACAAAAGGTCTTTAAGTTCACGGTGCTAGTGGCTACAATTGTTATTAACATGGCCCAAAATAGCACAATATTGGTTGTGTAATCACCTTCTACATATTTACGCTCCTAATTGCTTTTTATCAAATGAGTCCTGAACTCACCATCGTCACTCTCGATGCTACCTTCAGAGAACTTTCACCTGCGGTGTCTAGGGACATCAAGCCTGATTTAAACTCATTTTTATGTATTTTGGTTTTTATTCTATAAAAACTGGAAAAACTATATAATCCTTATCAAAAGAGTTTACAAACCCAAAACACATATACACGCACATCGAACATGCCAATTATTTCGAACTGTCATTAATCTTTTTCAAATTCCGTTAAATACACACCGAGTCGACACCGAGTGCTCTATATATTTTCATCTTGTTTCACGATAAATTTCCTTTTTTACTTCGCTTGTTCCTGTATCCTTCTTTGTGTCGATTTTTGTTTGTGTATATAGTTTTTCGCAAAGAATTTTTCATTTCCAATTTTTATCGCTGTTCAAAAGTTCGACATACAAATAAAACTGAAATCAATATCCATTATTAGTGTAACATATGGGTTCACGCACTTAAAAATTGTTCTCATATACATGTGTGCATGTGTGTGTGTGCGTGTGTATGTAGTTATATTAAGTAAAACCACCCTCGACGCTAAGTTCAATATGGGCATTAACATTTATGGCAATGGTTTATTGCCATTGTCACCGACTGGGTTTTATATTTATATTATTGTGTGGTGTCTATGTGTGTATAAATAAGCTTTTGTGTAAATAGAATTTTAAAGGATTTCAAATAAAAGAAACAGTAAAATAAAAGAAAATGTAAATTACATTTTCTAAAACTCTTTTTCCCAAATTTTTATTTATATTTTATGCTAGGGATATTAGGAAGTAAAATTATTACATAAAAAAAGGAATTTTCAACTTTTTCTTCATCTTTTTCTTCTGATAAGTTGATTTTAAAAGTTTCCAATTTTAATATGACACACACACATTCACATATAAATAGAAAAAGCTCATTTCGGAAATACGTTTTAGTATTCCGTTTTATGAGTACTTTTTTTTTTATTAAATAAGACCTTTCCAATTTTTTTTGGTGTATTCCCTGGGAAATTTTAAACATGGTTGACTATAAATCAGATAAACCTAACCAAAAAATGAAAAAAATAAAAATGAAATAATGCCATAAATTGCCATACTTTCGATAATAATGTCCTAGCAAAATATTAAAGGAAATAATATTTTCACATATTTTCACCTCTTGTGTTCTATTGTTTTTTTTTGCAATTTTTCTGTGACTTGGCGGAAATTGAAAGTTTTGTACATAAATTTTATGAACTTATCAGTTCTACTGTTATATAAATATATCCTAATTAAAGTTTATATAGTTTGTAATATATAATAAATGATGTTTTCTCAATAGAAAATAATAGCTTCCGGAATTTATGGCTACGATAATGATAATAAAAAGCTCCTAATGTTGTAAAATTGGCTAACATTAGTAAATGATTAATCTGGTGCTCCCAGTGATGATCTGCCCCTCTTTTATTATCCTTTTTACGTCTTGAGAAGCTCAAGTTGTTAATATGGACAATTTGACAACTTGCTCTTCACAGACTGCCATTTTACTAGTAGCCTAGATATTGTCATTAGTTCCAGAATTTTTATATTATGTCATACACTATCGATATCATGCTCAAAGTTTGAAAAGAACTGATGCTTTAAATTTTAGTAGATGCTGTAAAGAGGCAGTTTTTCAGGCAAATTGATTTCAGGGCAGTATGGATAACTATCGTGCTTCATATGTTTTAACTGTCCATTTATTCTCCGAAATCGATGAGTCCTTCGTCTTTTTAGTAAATTGTCTCATCGCACCTGTAACTTGTTTCCAGTTTTTGCCTGGATCATTTTACGGATTTTTCCTCTTATATTTATCCCCACGGTGAAAATACGCTTTTTTACTAATGACTCCACTAGCGGAATTTCCATTAAGAAATAAACAGCCTCATTTAAGACCATTCTAAATACACATACTAATTTTAAGGCACTTGCCCTTTAAACAGAAGCCACTTGCGGCTTGTATGTATACTTCTCCGTATAGCACTGGCCCAAATTGATGCACCATACATTAAATTAGTTGTAATCACGTTATTAAGTAATAATTTTTGGCCATTAAGCTTCATGTGCACTCCCAGTTTTTATATACATAATGACCAAATATGCTTAAAATGAACTAGTGGCGATTATTAGACCCTGGTACTTAACAGAAGATTTAAACACAATTTATTATCAGCTAACTTTAAGTTTTGCCCCTTTTCTTATACTGGAAATTAGAACTATTTCAATATTTTGTTCCGCCAACTGCCAACCCAAAGACAATATCCAATCTTGAATGACTCTAACACTCCAAGAACATATCTCTTCCACCTCCTTTCTCTGTTTTGCCAAAACAGCAAATACCATAAACATAAAATGGTATAATGGTAGAGCACGCCTTACAGTATTCATATTGATTTTCAGACTGGTCCGAATTTTGCAATATTTCGCATTGGATCCGCTTTAAAATTTTACACGCCGTGGTAGAAGTACCAGTTGCTGGACTTCCACTGCATAGAGAACAAATCTTCCTCTAGAACAAGTATTATACAAATTAACAGACCGCTCCTGATATGCACTTATCGCAGTTGTCAACACTACATTAGGAATTTTTTAGGACTGAAAGTCTTATTGTTTCCCACTTTATCACGTGCTTTTAGAAACTCCTTCATTGACTCTGGTGGAATTACTACTTCCTCACCTCTTGGTTCGTGATTCTTATATAACCGCTGGCTGTTGTGGATTGCTTTAGTTGTTTTTCCATCAGACGGACTAAATGGCTTAGTGTTTGCTGTATGTGTTCGCTGTATTCCTGATGCATAGACGCTTCATGGCGATTTTGAGCTGCGAATGACAAGGTATGCAGAAATTTGGGATAGGTGTTCTGTGAACTTTACCTTAAGAAGATTGGTAATAAATGTCCACCATTGCACATCCATTCTAATTTTCCACAAGACTTCTCTTGTTTTCAGTTTCAGGTAAAAACTGCAATTTAATATTGCTGTAGCCCTTTCCACAAATCGTTATCGTTAATTATATACGCCAATTTTTTTCTTAGCATTCGACTTTGATAATTGTAAATGAAAACAAGTTGATAATTATAAAAGAACAGTACCCTCATCTGTTGCAATGTTTTAAAGTTACCCCCCATCAATGTTGAACAGCTGAGGCCGTATTTAAAATTCGATGAAAATCTTTCAAAGGTTCTTCGTATTAAAATACAAAATTGTTATATACCTAATAGAAAACCCGACATATAAGCACAAAAAACATTGCGATAATATAATATTCTTTCTAAAATATTTGTTGCTCTCTCTCTTTCTCTTTACCAAGCCATTGACAAAACTAAATCAATTTTGTTTTATGATCTTTTGATTGCCAAAGTTTTTATTTAAAGTTTGGGCTGTCAACTTTGTTCATTAGCGCCTCTAGCTGGACTTCTGTGAAAAAAAAAGTCAACATACGTTCAGTAACGATCGCCATCGAAACCAAAATTTTTAATTTGGCAAAATGAATTTCTAACGAAGGCGATTGATTTTAATCGCAGTTTTAACTTGAAACTGGAAACAAAAAGAGATATCTTGTGGTAAATTAGAATGGGTGTGCAATGGTGGACATTTATTACCAATCTTTTTAACGTAACTAGAAAACTAGTGAAAGTTGTTTAAATGTATCCAAATAAGTTATTTTATTTGTATTATTGGGTCAAAATCATGGCCACTGACATTAATATTAAAGGTATTTCCGGTTAATTTCCTATACTTCTTTAACCCTCCGGCTTTATCAGTTTGGATCACTATAAAGCCAACAGGATAGCATCCAAAGTCAATGATCCAAATTATTGGATGTTTTTTATTTGAAATTATTGATGTACATGTATTTTCGTGGGCCAACAAATTAGCGGTTTCAATATAGCAACGTTGAGACAACCTTGAATAACATTTTTTTACGTACACACCAAACAGATTACCTATATATTAGTATCGTTCTCGATTATATACCTGTCAAATAAATAAATAAATAATTTATTATGATTTATATGTCTCTTGCTAAGAAAAATAAATACTCAACTTCGGTGAACCGGCTGTCCTAAAAACTTTGGAATGGTTCAATTTTATAGGAGTTTATTAAACTATTCACGTTTCATTATGTTATATAGAGTCAATTTGAATTGCAAATACTGAGGTATAAATGTAATAATAACTTTGAATTTTATTATCAAGGTCAATTTAAAAATATTTTTTCAATTTTGAATTTTATAAAATGACTACCATTATCAGCAGTGTTAGGACTTCTTAAAACCTATCTAGGACATTGTTAACCATTTCAGGGGCAAATCCAAAATTAATATCTAAACAAAAGCAAGCTTAACAAATTAAGTTGACCCAAATACCTGAAACAACCGACAAATAGTAATGTGCAATTTTATGCTATAATCTTAAAAACGAGCCAATCTAACTCTATGCAGCAGCCTAAAATGGCCAAGAGTTTTAAATTGTAACATCTAACGGGGACTAAATTATCGAGAAGATGGCGCAGGCAGTACATTTGTCGTACTCAAACGGAAATTATAAGCATCTTGTTAACAGAACAAATTGATTCATAAAATTATCTTTAGGATTAGGAAGACTACTAAATGAATTTGCCTCTATTCCAAACCTCTATTCCGTGCCTTTAAATTAAATAACGAGAAATAACAATTGCAATGCAGGTATGTCTTACTGTAATGTAGCTTTCATGAAAAGTTGTGTAAAATATAAGGGTGAAATAGTTGCAGTTTAAATCATACCAGAGAACATATTCAAATTCTTAAATGCGCATTCAAATATTAATCTTAAAGAGGTTATGACGGAAAATATTTCCAATCCTGGGAATCATGCATTCATAACACAAAATTAAAAACCACCACCCGCTATAATGTGACTCTACTGCAATGCTTCTGTAGAGTAATGGCTGTCATAATTTGAGGAGCGCAATTAAAGACTGATACCAACCGCTGATGACGTGAAAAAAAACTCGAAAGCGCGGAAACTCATTCTAACTAATTAATTAGACACTAAAAAAATAAAACACAACTAAAAAGCAAACAAAATATTTGTTTACTTATCGAGATAAAGGCATGGCCTTAATATCCATGAGTTATGCTAAACAAATTTAGCTTATTTGGAGAAAATACTGATTTAATCGTATTGTCATAACCTAATCATAATTTAAACTCACACAAGTTATACTATAACTGAAACACCATACTAAAATCCTCCTATGACTTTCATAGACAATTGAAACGGTCATGACACGACAAATATGAGAGTTAGAAAAACCTATAAAACCACATTTACTTGTGCCTACCCGATTAAAAAACTCAATGCTGCGGTACGTCAAACATATTTTGAAAAATAAAACAGTAGATATAATTCTAAAAATAATCTGTATCGTGGCGGAGAAATATAAACTTGCAACAAGAAATAAAAATTTGCAGCCAGAAATAAAAACTTGAAGCAAGAAATAAAATCTTGCAGCAAGAAGTAAAAACTTGCAGCCAGGAATAAAATCGTGCAGCAAGAAATAAAAATTTGCAACAAGATTTAAAATTTTGCAGTAAAAAATAAAAATTTGTAACAAGTAAAAAAAACTTGCAGCAAGAAATAAAAACTTGCAGCATGAAATAAAACTTGAAGCAAGAAATAAAATTTTGCAGCAAGAAATAAAATATTTCAGTAAAAAGAAAAACTTGCAGCAAGAAATACAAACTTGCAGCAAGAAATAAAAACTTGAAGCCAGAAATAAAATGTTTCAGCAAGAACTAACAACTTGCACCCAGAAAAGGAACTTGCAACCAGATTTAAAATCTTGCAGTGAAAAAAGTAAAACTTGCAGCAAGAAATACAATTTTTCAGTAAAAAAGAAAACCTTGCAGAAAGAAATAAAAACTTGCACCAATAAATAAAAAATTGCAGCAAGTAATAAAAAAAAACAGCAAGAAATAAAAACTTGAAGCAAGAAATAAAAACTTGCAGCAAGAAACAAAAACTTGGAGCCAGAAATAAAATCTTGCAGCAAGATATAAAACTTGCAGCCAGAAATAAAATCTTAAAAACAAGAAATAAAAATTTGCAACAAGATATAAAATCTTGCAACAAGAAATAAAATCTTGCTGCAACAAATAAAATCTTGCAGTCTGAAACAAATACTTGCGGCCAGAAATAAAATCTTGCAGCAAGATATAAAAACTTGTAGCCAGAAATAAAATCTTGTAGAAAGAAATAAAAAATTGAAGCAAGAAATAAAAACTTGAAGAAAGAAATAAAAACTTGCAGCAAGAAATAAAATCGTGCAGCAAGAAATAAAAACTTGCAGCCAGAAATAAAATTTTGCAATAAGAAGTAAACATTTGCAACAAGATGTAAAATCTTGCAACAAAAAATAAAATCTTGTAGTAAGAAATAAAATCTTGCAGCCAGAAATAAAAACGTGCAGCCAGGAATAAAATTTTGCGGCAAGAAATAAAAATTTACAACAAGATTTAAAATCATGCAGTAAAAAATAAACACTTGCAGCAAGAAATAAAATCTTGCCGCCAGAAACAAAAACTTGGAGCCATTAATAAAATCTTGCAGAAAGATATAAAACTAGCAGCCAGGAATAAAATTTTGCGGCAAGAAATAAACATTTGCAACAAGATTTAAAATCATGCAGTAAAAAATAAACACTTGCAGCAAGAAATAAAAACTTGCAACATAGTGAATCTTCACTTGCGAATTTTCATCTGCAAGGCCCCATTTCAAGTCAAACTATTTTTAATTTCTTTACCAAATGACCTACCGATACCCAAATTCTGCCAATTAGCAATTTTTGTGGTCAATGCTGATGTATTTTCCTTATGTATTTTCCTGATTTTCCTGATGTAAGGTACCGTACTCAAAAATTTTTAAATCTAAAGTGGCAACGAGCGTTTTGATTGCTGATAACTCCAACATTCAATGTCGAAGTAATTGCTAATATATCTAAAAGGTACTTTGGTTTCTGGTCTACCATTCCAGATTCAATTATATTCTTAAATAAACATAGCTAATAAAGCTTTATACGCCATTTATTACTTATTAACATATTATTTCTTTGGAAAGTAGCTATTACTAGACCTATAGAAGCATATGCCTGAGCACTTTGAGGTAACGCAGCCGAAACCCATACTAACAAATATTTTATATAAATATTTTAAATCAATAAAGTTAACATTTTTTCAACAAAAAAAAACGTTTCGAATCGTTTTAGACACTCGTTATGTAGGTAATAATATTATACATAATACTTAAATTCCATTTGATAGCAATGTCTTCAAGTCTCATCATCAACCAACCGTACATAAAAAATTATAAATAAAAAAACAACTTGAACCATCAAATTAAGTCATGAGGCAATAAAAACCTCAAATAAAAGTAAATTTATGATTTTTCCAATAAAAATCCCAAAAATCTTCGCCGAAGCCATAAAATTTTATTTTTTGTAATAATTTTTCGTTTTTTATTTTTCTTAATTCCAATTAAATTGTAATAAATTATAAGAAAAAAAATGAAACGAACCAAATTAAATAATTAGTGTATAACCTCAAAATATTTTTGAAATTTCTAAAATTTCTAAAATGATTTTTCTATACTATATACGCACGATGTATAGTTTATCAAAATCGCTTTGACCTTTTTGCTTTTCGATTCGGAGTTTTTCGTCTATTTAGGGTTTTTCGTCTAGTTGGGTGGCACCGAAGTGAAAAAAAAAGGAAAAATCAATTCGCATCACAGTTGAAATATTGAAATTGATTATTATCAATTTTTCATGATAATGCCAATGTAATTTACTATTTTAGAAGACATTTTTTTCACTCACTCATCAATTTCGATTTTTTTTTGTAATAGTCCATATTGTGGTTGTGGAGTATTGTTAAATTAAATTAAGGCGATATCATTTAGGAGATATAAATCAAAATGGCCATTTATTCATGTATGATAATGGTCATTGTATCTGATGGTACACCATATACTCGTATGATTTAGTTTAATGGTGGCAAACGATTGTAAATTGCTTTCGAAACAATTTACAAAAAAAGGTCACCGGTCGTTTAGTGATAATTAATGTCTGTAGCGTTTGTTTAACACACCGCGGTGCTGAGTTTGTGTTCCACAGCTGACCACTAAACCATTACCAAATGGGTTAAAAATTATATGTTGGGCGGACTACCTAAGTGTAAAATATCACCATATTATCGTTTTGTTGGTGTTGGTGGGAACTTGTTTTATTGGAATAATGTAATGGAAACCCAGTGTATTCAATGCGTTACAGTACAAGTAACTTTTGCTATTTAAATGTTCATCTTTTTAGAGCTAAACAATATGTTTTATATTGCTAAGTTGCCAATAGTTTAATTTTGCAAAAATGTTTTATTTGGACCTGCTCTCATAATCTTCGAAAAAAAAATTTGTTCGTTTCTTTTGCCAACTTTTTTTGATTTGGGTGCCAATAAGTGATTGGAATTTTACATTTATTTGGCTACGCAATATGTTGATTAATGGAAGCTGAAAAAGTGCTAAGTGTAGTAAATGCAATAGAATATAAACAAACCGTCCGTATGAAGATTGAAGAGGAATAGCAATGAAGTGAAAAATGTCACTTGATAAACTTCTTTCGAGTGTTTCAAGATCTGGGCCACATTTCAAATAATAGTGAAATCAGAACTGTTTTGGTTTTCTAGATCAAAGGTACGTGGCAGCTTGGTATTGAAACCAATGCAGTAAAATTTAAATACCAAACATGCTTATGAGGCAAAACAAGGCAAAAAGTAACTTTCAATTTTTGTATGGTATTTTGTTTTTCATTTTTTCATTTTGATAAGACAATCGCCACATCCGACAATTAATTATCCTTTGACCACCAAGACCAGCGCGGTGATTATAATATGTGGAAGCAAACAAACCGGTACAATTTTAAAGGCCATTCCATCTCAATTGATAAGCCAACGATTAACTAATTGGTATCTAAAATGTTGGTATTTTTAAAGGTGGTTTGTAGTGTCGAAAGGATAATAGTTGCCAAATTAAATATTACCGAAAATACTATCAAGCTGCGAGATCAACTAAGAATTTAAGATCCCAATTTACTTCGGTTTAAAAGTGGAATTGCCCTTTTTCATTCTTAGTCACAGCTGAAGCCTAATGGGGTAACCCTTTTCTTTAGGATATCAAGTAATGGTAATAGTCAATAATATAACTTTTAGTATAACCGTGTTGAGGCCACATTGCATCAATATAACCATTTTAGTTAAAACAGGATTAATTTACGAGGGTATTACTTCTGTAAAGCATAGTTCTTGGTTATTCATCTGTATCATGGAGCTGAAATTTGTGTTTCTTTTATAGTCCAGGAAATTAAATTTTTTTTTCTGGAGGTCCTTTTCGTTTACCCGTGAAAAGTTCTATTCCTACTAAGTAAATGTACAAATTTTGGTTTAATTCTCAGATAAGTTTTTTCAGGCTTTTTTCCAATTTATTTTAACTATGCGGTCAAAATCAACAACAAACGTATATAAAACCTTTAGTAAGAACAAAAAATATAACTTTATTATTGGTCCACCCTACACAAATGAGTTGGTAGATAAAAACATGAAAAATTTAGTTTTTATATAAAATTCGTTTGTATCCAAAAAATCTCACAATTGTGATATTTGATAGTGCTATTTAATACTTTATTTTAACATATATCAGTAGACGGTATAAAGGTAACGACTACTGTCCTATATTTTTTTCACTATAAACTGTTAGAATTTGGTAGTTAAAGGCATTTATTGACAGTTACTTCTAAAGCTATATGCACAAATTATTCTGTGGGCTTTTAAATGAGATCATTTTTGTGTCGAGTAAATCAATTTTATTTACATACACAAATATGTAAGTTAGTTTAAATTTCATCAATAAATAATTTTCTAGAATCTTTACTGGAACAACCAAAATGTAAATACACATTTGTGTATGCAGGATATGTAAATGGAAGAACCTCCAAAATTTTTTTATTTATTGGGTTATTCGATTATGATACGAACTGTATTGATGTGGGCAGTACAGGTTTGTCCTGGTTTAAGTTCTGCTCATTTCTTTAATTTTTTAATTTTTTATTGCTCCCAGTGAAGAATCAGTCGCAAAGTTCATTGCATATATTTTTATGGTATTATTGCGGAGGGAAAAATGTTACCTAGTCTTGCATTAACAAAGGTCAACTCACCCTTTTTTTGGCTGTTGTAATTGTATAAAACATATCTTGTTCTGCTTTGGGGTCCGACCTAACCAAAAATGAAACACAAATTTGATAAAATGTGTATTAGTCACTATATATAGTCTTCTTTCAGTTCAATATACTTTTTCTAGCGATGATCGATATAGCTTTAACACCCTATTTATAGTGAGAACTAACAAGCTTCACCATATGGAACGGTTGTAGCCTTCTTTTGAGCCAATTTCCGTTTTCGATTCATTTTAACTGATACCATATCTCAGGCGTGAAGTTGTGGACTTATATTTCTTCCATGGTTAAAAACTCGGCTTTATTGCTTTAAAACTTCCAATTTAAACATCCTCACGATGTTGTTTTTGCTGCATTCTGTGGGTGATCGTGGTACCCACTTTGCGCATAGTTTTATTAGGTCCAATTTGTTAATCAATATGCAATGTACAGATTTTTTTTATGTCATGTCTGCTGGCTCCACTTTTAGTAGACGATTATCCAAAACCGTTTTATGGATTTTCTTCTCCATGTCTGGCGTGGTTGCCTCATTTGGTTGACTACTGCGATGTTCTTATTGGCAGCTCCTTTGAGTTTAATACAGTTACTGTTGTTAATGAGCAGACTTCTTAGAGTAGAAACTGGTTCTGTTATTATTTTTGTTGGACTAACACCTTTCAAAATGCAATTACTATACAACATAACGATGACCAATGTTTACAATCCACTAAAGAGCGTTCACTATTGGCGTCAAACAAATACTAGATCACAAAGCGTAGGCAAACTTAAGGTTTATAAGTTTGGTACTTTCTACTAGAGTCATTCTTTTAAAACAACAATCGCCATCTTTGTATTGGGGCGGATACTTGTGAGCCATCTCTCGTCGTATTTTGAACTCCTAATAATTGTAAATACAAGTTTTTTCAGCTTTCAGCTGCGTTTAAGATAGTTCAACTACGAAATCGATTCAACGATGGATTGATACAAATAGTATGTCGGCAGAAACCTCGCTCCAAAAATTGACTAGTACTTCATTAGATGATTTATCAGCTGACATCTCAGTAAATATGTCTTGTTGCGTCTGATTATTCCTGAAAAGAGAGATAAAATGTTTTGCATTCTACCACCCAGAAGAATCGTTGTTGAATGCCATCTAATTATCTTATCTTTAAATAAATAGACTGATGTAGAATATATGAGTTGAATAATAACACTCGTCACTGTCATACAAACCTGCATCGACTGCGTTATCTCTGCTTTTAAGGACTTTTGAATAATTTGAATCAGTATAAGAGTTTTTCCGTTTTTTTGTAAAAAAAAATCTATTTGCTAATAATATGTGAAACATGAACTGCATGACGTTGTTGGCTCTAACATTTACAGTAAAATAGGAAAACAATGACAATGTCAATTGGTATGGTAATATTTTTCTTGTTTTTTAGACTAACAAAATGTTTTCTGAATTGAAGTATTACTTTATAAGGACCATCATAAAAAGAACTCCAATTTGATTTTGTTAATCTTTACCCAAACAAATTCTTAGTCATTTAGGCATTTTGGAATGAAAAGGTTGGTTTGCTATTAAATTTTCGAGTGTCGGTTAGTTACAGTTTTAATATTGCTACGAAGATGTTCAACCAAACTACTAGAATCATTAGCTGTACCGGTTGGAGATTGGCAAATAAGTTCGCCAGGGAACATTATAGTTGGTCCATAAGTAAGCTCAGCCAGTGAACATTTTATATCGTTTTTATTAGCAGCGCAAATTCATTATTGACAGCTGAAAAATATTTTGATTCAAACTTGCTTCCTTGATCAGTAGTAATTGAAGAACCCCAAATAGGGGAACATAATGTTCTACGAAGTTATTCTGGCTGTTGCTATCACTGTCATATCCAGATTAGGATATCCTTTTGGCCATCGAGTATATTTATCATTGCTAGTGAAAATATATAAATTGTCTCTTGATGGTGGTAACGGACCTACGATATCCATTTGAATGTCATCAAATCTACCTGCTGGAATGTTAAATCGGTGAAATTCTGATCAAGTATGTTTATGTATTTTAGACTTTTAACAAGCAATGCATGATTTCGCCCATAATTCCACATCTTTGTTTATGTTCGGCCAATTTTCGCGAACCGCAAATTACTGGATGCGAAAGAGAATATCAATATGCAAATACTTGTAGCATTGATTTGACTATAAATGGGCGGTAAGTACCAGTCGAAACTTCACAGTAGATGTTGGTGTCGTCGAGTTAAATTTATTTTAGTTTATACATGAGGAAATAGTGTAAGTATTTAATATTAGTTTCTGTAGTTAATGATGTCTGAAGATTAGCTAATAGTTTATACTCAAACGATTCGTTTATCTATATCTTACTCTTATTCATAAAAAAAAAAATTCATCCATGCAATTTCATTACAATGTCATTGCGAAAATGAAATAAGGAACCAAAATACCATTACGAACATTTAAGTAACGTTCTGTTGCAAAAATTTTCGTAATCCGATTTCAAGAATCGCATTTTATGATTTTCGGAATACTTTGACGCTATTTCGCTACCGAAAATTTTCGTAATAGTTCAAGAATAGCACCCCAGGTGGTATAACAACAATCATGTCATCATACAAAATGAAAAATACTAAGTAAATAATTTTTAGTTTAGATGATCGTTCACATCTAATTCAAAGTCACAAAACTAATTCAAAGATGGCTGTTTAATGAAAAATTATCATAATTTTTAGAACGTAGCAACCTTCAAACGATATGCGCCCAAATTGCAAAACAATCTAATCATAACATACTGAGCTACAGTGATTTAAGTGACGCTAATTTTGCAATTTTGAAAACAATGTAAAAAAATCGAAAGGGTTTAAGCTCCACCTGTACTGCAAATCTATTTCACTCTTCTATTAATCTACTACACTTGGTGGAACCAAAACCCTCATCAGGTGGTTAAGGTGAAGCTTGCACCCCGCCAATTTTTGGTTTTCTATTTAATTTAGTTAAAATCGGTAAATAAAAAAACACGGGAAAAATCAAAACCCTCTTTATTACAAGCCATCTTATAACTTCCGTTGACACAAATAATCAAAACCTATATACACAATTGAGTGTATTGGTGCTATGAAAATCCAAAAAAAAAATTTATGATTTTCCAAAACCATCTCTATTATACAAGCCCGATTGTCACCAATATTATTTCATTTTCTTGTCCATCTATACTTGAAAGTATTGGTAATCGGTACACATTACAAATCAGTGAGAATTTACGTACAAATTTAAAATAAAAAAAAAACAATTGTGCAGAGAAAATATAGTATAGAAAATAGAAATGTAACAAAAAAATTAAATATTCTCTGACAGTTTTTATACATTTACATCTATCCGTTAGTCCATTTTTAGTTAATACTTTTTTCTTAGTTTAATAATGAATTCCCAAAGAAAGGTTGTGTGCGCTGCACTACCACTATTGCTCCAATAAATCGTCTCATTTTATTAATATGGTGTCTCATATTGTTGATTCCTTAAAATTTTCTTACATACCACAAAGTTCAAAACAGATACTTGTAGCATCGTTGTTGCACGTGCTACTTGCAAACGTACTAACAAGATTATATATTTTATATTTTATCTTCAAGGTATTAGTGAAATGAAAGTATTTTTATTCAGTTTTCTTACAAACACTGTCAAGTATAGATGGACAAATTAAGAATGTATCTGCGTACTCGATGCAACAATCAGGCTTGTATACATTTGTGTTGGTTTTGAACTTTCTGATTCCTACTACCACTATTTAACATTTTTATCTCTAAGTTACTCACGCTTTTCAATGTGTATGGATAATTGAGATTTTTTTCATCTTTGTTTTTGTTATTTAACATAAAAAGTCAAAATTCGTTTTTTCGAATGCCCATTTCTTCACGAAAAAGGTTAGCTGTGTGTTTTTAAGGTAACTGTACAATCATTTTAAAATATGATTATGGAATTTAAAATTAATTCAATTTTTTGTTTTAGATATTTTGCAACAGAAAGCGTTTATCGCGACCTAAGCTTCAATTTTCGTGTAGATGAAACCACGGTAGGGCAAATAGTTCAAATTGTGAGTGAAGCTATATAGCTCAATATGCAACCTCAGGAAATGCCAGAGCCAAATGAATCATTTTGGCGTGAAAAGACCATCGAATTGATTGGGGACAAAAATTTTCAACTTACCAAACATTTTATGAGACCTTATCCTGGCTGCCGTATCAAAGACGACATAAATTATAAAATGTTTAATTACAGGCTATCTAGAGCACACCAAACTGTAAAATGTGCTTTCGGAATTTTAAGTGCACGATGGAGAGTGTATAAAAATCCTTTGAACGCACTCAACGAAAAGTTGATACAATAATTTAAGCAACTTGTGTACTTCACAATTATTTAAGGCACAATAGATAAGTAACAATAGATAAGATTCAAGTAAGAACCGCATTTACAAATTATTTCTGATCACCAGAAGGGTCTGTTCCTTGGCAAATGGAACCTATTAAGAAGGGAAAATATTGGTTTTTTTCTTGGCCACTTTTAGTTTTTGTTCTTTTTATAGATTCTTTTTGAGAAGTTTCTTCCATAAATGTTTATCTGAAGAAGCTGAAAAATACTAAATTTATTTAAATTTACGTTTCATTGGGAGAAATGTCCATTTAAATAAAAAAACACTTTAACAATGATGAGTTACTAACCGTTTTCCGATTGGCATTCTACAGCAATTTCTGCCCAAATATCATCCTTAAATTTAGTGGATTTGTAGTCTTTATGTCCCGGGTCGTTGGTTGGCTCCGAACACTTTCGGATAGCGATATAACCAAAAATTATCAAATTTTTGTCGAAAATTAAGCTATTCCCGCAATAAAATATTTTTAAAAAATTAATTTAAATGGCATTTCTACCGTTACTATAGTGATTTGGCAATAATCTATACTAACTTGTGACAGTATAGTAATTTGAAGTGATCTAATGTGTGCATCACAAATAAAATATAGTAATATCAATGTATGTGTGAACAAATTTATTAGCTCAAATGTGCAAGCAGTCGAGCTAGCGAGCTAGACTAACCTAAACTAAAATATGTTTTATAGCTTAGCTTAGCTCAAATATATAACAGGCCTTAACGTGAACACTGAAACTACTCTCCGTATGTTTTTTGTATTATGCTTTGTTTCAATTTTAATGTGTTAAATAAAAAGAGAGGTAAATATATTTATTTAACATAGCATTTTACATAACATTTTAACGCAAACATAAGAAGATTATCGGGTTTTGATAAAACATTGCTTTTTAACGAGATCATTCTGGCTCCGCTTTGGCTTGTGAAGTATTATTCGGACTCTGTTCCATCGAAACCAACCATTTGTCGGTAGTATGCTGATTCCAAACGTAGTTGTGTAGACACAAATGATGCTGAGCATTCTAGTCTTTCAAATGATGAAGTGACTTAATAAAACATCATGCAAGTCCTAAAAAACTTTAAAAACTTTAAAAAAAATTTTAAAACTGGAAGTGTAGTTATAATTTTGTATACAAATTTGGCTATGAAAAAGCTTTTTCCAAATGGGTGTCACATGAACAAAACAAACAATATGCATGGATGAATCAGAGCGTCCGTTCCAACACTATGTACGCAAAAAGTGATACTGTATGAGCAATGAAAAAAAAGGAAATATATTTAAAAATTGATTTACAAGGCTCGCATAGTGGCAACTCTTTGGCACGGTCTACATAAGAAATTTCAATATTAAATTCGATAACAGATGGATTGTTTCAAGTTCAAAGATACTTTTTAAATAGTCCAATAAAAACGTGTCAAAGCACAAAGATGCAATGACAGTAATCAGTGTTACAAGTGAAAATAAACCACTCAAGACAATGATTGATCATCCTATAGTTTCAAGCCTACATGAATTATTTCAAGTTCTTTAATAAATGCAACAAGAAGCAAAGTTGAAATTTAATTTTTCTCTGGTTACAAACTTGCATAAGAACGGAATAGCGAAAGTGTCGAAAATTCGCTACCCCATACTTTATTAGTCTCTGATTCAGACAGTTATAACCCTAACTGATGATCTTATCATCTTCCAAAATCATTGACTGCTCACAATAGACATAGTACTATAAAAACGTTTATCAGAGTCAAACTAAGATTATCTCTACATATAATCTAATAAATTGTCAAGGGAGACAGAGCGACGCTAATTTTACAAAATATTAAAACGATTTTTAATCTTCTTTTTATTGTTAAAACACGATACCAATCTTATTCGTCTATAAAGCTTATATAGTCCCTAAAAACATTTTTTTTTATATTTTTATAATCATTACGTACGTTGTTATACTTTTTTTGAGATATAAAATGAAAAAAAAAAAATAAATTAAAAGTCGAGACAAGAAATCGCGAGATGAATATTTATATACTTGTTAACGATTTTTTATTTCGTAATGCTTCATAATATTATTAGTCAGGCGTTGCAAAGAAATTCATTAAATTCGGCGAACAATCTTTAAAGAAATTTTAAATAAGTCTATTTGGGTGTACATATATTACGAAGGTTGTATGATAAGTACCTGTGCTCAATAAGAGATGACGACACTTTGTTATTTTATTTGTGTGTTGGATCAATTGAAAATTAGGAAGCTTTGGTTTGTTTATCAAAACTTCCTACGTTATAGGAAGGTATATAACTGAAATGAAGCTAAAAAACCAAATAGGCAAACTGCCACTTTATAAGAATTTTTTTTGTATTATTATTTTTTTTTTTTTATTACATGCAATCTTTTCTGGGGTCGAAGTTCTCCCCACTTATTCAACCAGCCAAATCGAGGACGCACGAATACAGGTTTGCTTTAAATCCACTGCATATTGCATTGTTTCAGTCAGCCTGTACTGGCATGGACGATGGTTCGGCGCATGAAATTTGCACTCCAACAAAGGATCATAGTTGTGTTCATCGTCAGTACTGATCGAAATTAAATGTTGAAAAATTATTTTTTCAACCCTCCCCCGTTGGCATTCGAACTCGGTACCTCCCGGCTCCAACACCGTAGCTTTAACCACTGCGCAAAGTTAATATCTAACGAAATACATATAAGTGGGGAAAATTGGTTCACTATTTTTACACAATCACAAGAAAATGAAAACTATTTTATTAGGCATAGTTTTATTTATTCCCACATTATTATGCAAATGATTTTCTCGTCGTTTCTCTTAATTGTAAGCAAAATTTTCTCATTTCCAAAAAAAATAACAGCACATCTCGTTTTCCGTACTCCTCGATCAAAATATATTTGATTCAATTTTTTATGAAGTTCGAGACCCGACCAAGTTTTGTTAATCTAGGGATGTTCAATGGTCGTTTGATCACCTCTTCCGTATTTTTTATTGCAAAATGACCCATCACATGACAGGAATGAACAACTCCGTTGTAAATAGCTTCTTAACATCTTAAATAGATCACCATTTTGAATATAAAAATTTTCATAAATAACTATTTGAAGGAGCACCAAAATCGGTTTGAGTGAGCATCAGATTTCTGAGTTGCTTTAATTTTTGACGAAATTTCCACTTGTACAGCCATTGCAACCAGATTTTAACTTAGTGCGTTCACATGGCGCATTTTGTGAGATGCTTTATGTTTAATATGGAACTAAAAATGTCTCTAAAAGTAGAACCCATCATTGTTGTCCTCATTGTTTTGTAAAAATTTGCTTCATTTTATTTGTATTCTTCCGCAGTTTTCAGCACCGTTTTGTTAAATTTAAAAACTGAATTTATGTAACGCTGGAACACACTGGGCGCGTTACACAATACAAATAAAACTTTTTGAAATTCATAAAGGAGTTACAAACGCTATTTACTTGATTGACTTTTTCTTCACTGTAACATAAAAATATCCTTTATGAAGATCGAGTGTTGAAAATAGTCTGGCTTCATTTCGCTTATAAATTTAATCATTAATAATGGGTATGGGATAACGATGCTTAACTATAATAGTGTTTTGATTCTGATAATCTATATGCATAGCTTTTTCTTGTCACCTTTTTTCTTGTTAGCTAAAACTATGAATATGAAAATTTGACTGATACTGCGCCATCAAATGAGGTTATATAGTTTTCTAAATAAGGTTTACTAAATTATTGCTTATATTATGTCTATACTATGATGTTGAAATCACTTCCCGTATCCGTAAGTTAAAAAAGACCTTTTATAACATTCTCTTTATTATCACAAACCATTCGAGTTAAGTTTACGATCAGCCTAATTAATTGTTTGCCTTCGGTATTTTGGAACAATTAAGTGCTTTATGTTTAAAATTTTTGCACTATGGTAACACTTTACACCCTTTCGTTAGTTGAGCAGAATCGATCAATATGTCGCCCATCTTCAAAGCAACATCTTCCACCCTACCTAACTAATACCTTAATTTCTTTTATTGACCAAAAATATGCGAGAATTTTTCTCAGCGTTTTTTCCATTCCATTAATGTTCTATAAAGCATCGTAGAATTTAAAGACTTTTTAATTCATAATTTATGTATTTTCAGTTCTTCCTTTTTATAGGTTTACTCCCTGTTTGCAACTAATTTTTTGATTTGCAGTTTCAATCAATAATCTTTTGCCGTTAACTAGTTTCTGCAACTCGTTCCAACTTATGGATACCTTTCCTCAAAATCATTGATCCATGTTGCGAATTTTGAATTATTTTCTAAATTTTCGTTGAGAAATGTTGTAGAAGATTTTAAAGAGATAAAGGTCTGTCAGCGCAGTTTAATCATATTTTGGATTCCCAAACTGCTAACTGGCTCTTTCAAGTATAACTTTGAGGAGAATATTATAAACTCAAAAAATATTTGTAAGAATATTACAGGGAGTATTTTGTAACTAACGCGCTACATCTTATATTCAAAAAACAAAAAATGCGCAGGAAAACCCAAACAAAGTCTAAGCCAAGACTTATAAAAAGCTACTCAAACTCTAATAAATAACTTCAAAGGAAACGACTAAGTAATCAATTTGGAACCACTGAACTACGTAAAACATATCTTTACTCACCTTAGTGGGTAAAAATTCTTCAAATATATCTACATAAATATTAACATAGTAAAGTTTTTCAATATAAAATGATGATGAAATCTGAACTAAAATTGGTAGCCTTATGAAAACTGATAGCACCAACAGCTCCAGGATATAGTTTAATCAGGAGATCGATAGCAAACCCGTTCCAAACAGTATTTTTCCTATAGTCAATTTAGTATGCTAACAGAAATATGTCACACTACAAAAAAACGTGGCATTTTTGAACCACTTTGTTACTTAATATATTATTGTTTTTGCTGAATATTATTAGATGCAATTGTACGTCCTTATTAAAAGAACGCCATTATTATACATTTTGTCTAAAATCTAGCTCTTAACTGAATTCTTTTATTCCAATATACAATATTCTATCAAATTCTGCGGATCTCTTTCTAACTGCATTTTGTTGATGTGTTTTGCCAAGTGAACGAGATTTTACTCATCATATTGTACAATTTAACCATTAAACTGGTAAAAAAGGAAAATAATATTATAATAATGCAAAAAAAAATCAGCGGGGATACCACAAGGTAAAGCCTTGAGCCAATTATTTATATTCTTTACACAACAGATTTATCTGATGCAGATTAAACTAAAAGATACTTACATCATGCCAAATTAATCAAGCATTTCTGGTCAACAAATATCCAGGCCGTTTAAATGAGGTCACCAGACCGTCAAAGATTTAGACAGTCTACAAGTTATAATAACGTTATTCTTAAAGGGTGCTACCAAAAGGAGCTTGCAGAAGTAATCCAAAAATTAGACAAATATTGACCTAAGGGGCCAAATGGGAATCTATGTTGAAATATAAAATAAAAATTGCCCTTTAAAATTTCCAGTTTCCTATCATAAGACCCTCGTATTTTTAAACATAACAACTATAGACAAGCTGTATTTCCGTTTCCTGGTTATTTTCTTCATTCAGAAGCCAAAAATAAGCAAAACAACATAAAAAAAAATATTGGAAAAAACTTTACATTAAGAAGTAAAAGTTTTTCTATTTATTCGTATATATATACACATAATTTAAAAAACAAACGAAGAAAAACCATTAATCTCTTTACACTTTAATGATTTCAAATAATTGGAAAAATAATTATAATTTTCCATTTTCTATTTTTATCGCGCACCTCCCCCTTTTTGTGTTTCGTCTCATTCTCGAACAAACATTCAGTATTTTATATTTGCGAATTAAATTTAATTTATGTACCAGGTTAATGATATACTGCCACTTTGAAACGTATATCGATTCACAGAAACTCATTTCGATCAGCTGATATGACGTCATAGTCATACAATCGAAAGAAATTGCAATATATTATATTATAAGAGTTGGTTAAGTTTTCAGGCCGTGTTGTCAGAGGGTTATTTACACGACTCTGTGAAATATAAATTCATAGCGCGTTCATATAATAATACGATTGATACATTGAACATGTTCGGTCGGGCAAATATGATAAAAAATATCGCGATGTTCTACGTCAAACTGGTTCATTGTTAACTTCGTATCGTTTAATATTACGTCAAACCCGACCGAACAACCAATTCTGGAAAAATGAAATTAATTTGATTAATTTGACATTAAAATTTTTACTTATGAATTCTAGTCTCAATTAATAAATATTTATGTGTTTGAAATAAAACTGTTAATAATTAGTTAGTTTTTAGTCAGTAATTGTGTTTTACTCACAGCCAGCCTTGTCAGCTATATACAACTACAATAGCCCAACAGGTAGTTTGTGCCAATTAAATAAATTTATGTAGTAGAATCATGTCACTTCTCATGTTCTATATTGAAGAAAAGTAAGTGAAGTAAATTTATTTAAGATGCCTTCAAATTTTTTTTAAAAATGGGAAGCCTTTTGATAAGATGTTTATAATCTATCTAATTATCCAAAGATTTTTCCGTGGTCTGTACACTCTTTTCGATAATTTTCCACTACAGAATATTATATTGAACATTGCAACAGGCTAATGTCTCTTTCACTAGTGGGGTACCACAACGATATCAACATGTAAGTTCCCATCTTGGAAGTCCTGGGACTAATTTGTTGGTTTTTTGTGCAAGAGGTCCACAAAACAATGATAATCAGCCAATGAATTATTTTGCAGGTTGAAAATTTATTTCATGAGCCAATTTTGCACAGTTATCGATGTCGACCAACGTTTCCAGAATTTGAACCATCTTTTAAAGTAGCCTTTAGCTTTGATTTGCAGTAATGTTTTCGTTTATAAGTAATAGTACACACAAAAGAGAAATTACATCTACAGCTATTGTGTTTAGTACTACTGCATTTGGATTGGGTTGCCTCCCCAATTTTTCATTTTAGGTGTTATTTAAGCATTTTGACAGCTGCTTCACACAGTTTTATAAAATGACGGTATTACATAAAGTGTTATTTAATTCCAATAATTACTAAATACAGTAGATACATAGTTACCTTGCTAAAACCATAAATTAAGAAGTTAAAAAGTGTCGTGTTATTTAAATGTCAATCGGCTTTGATTTCATACATGGATAATTATATATACATGGATATACATGGATAATTATATATTCCAATTATTATTGTCGTGTGCTTATTTTCTTATGGTCAATCAACCCATGTTTGGCAAATCTCTATATTTAAATTTAAGCATAGCCCTTTGAACGACTTGACATTCAGATTAACTTAATACCTACCATAAAGAAGCAAAGTTCACATCGTCAGGCAAGAGTTACAAGTTAAGAGAACTCTCCCTAATATCAATTTTGATCGTAGCTGATCGTTCATCAGCCAGAATAACTATGTCGTTGATCAACGATCGAACCTTTTTTGTTCTATTCTGGAGTGTAACCATATATTGGTTACACTCCAAAATAGAACAAAAAAGGTATTGCCAACCCTATTGCTAACGATGTCAAAAATAATACGATAGTTGCTAAACGTGTTGCCATCTTGGAATATTTGTCTGCTTAAGGTTGGTAATGTCAGTTTCTGTAGGGTGTAGTTCATATGATATTAAATTTTAAAAAAATGCACTGGATGCAAAGCATCAATTTGATTGATTTGACAGTGAGACAAAGCTCCAGGCAAGTGTTCCGGATAACGCCGGTCCTAATCTCACAGCCTTTTTACATTTAACAAACGTTTGGATAGGAGGGATTTTCATATATTTATATTCCTATAAATATATATTTCCATGCATGATAGAGACGACCCGGGTTCAACCACCTCATGATCATTACGGCACAATTTTATTCTGCAGGATTTTGTGGAGTCAGGAAATTAAGGTATGTCAGTAATAACAGAATTGGTCCGGTTTCCCGTTAGCCAATATTCAAACTACTGTTAGTGAAAGACAATTACAATTTTAATGAACTGATATGTTTCCTGTCGTCTCTTATCTGCAACATTAGTATCAGTAATGCCACCATTCAACTGTAATCTACAAAGGTTCCCTGAAAACAAAATCTATTAAAGAACTAATTCTCCTAGTCGTAGGCTGTAATAAATTGAATTAATTTTCATCAGCCATTATAAATTAATTAATTCAAAATATAATAATATGATTAATATAATAATATAATTTCTGCAAGCCATAAGTGAAATTAACTGGATTTGTTTTCTCCTGGAAGTACAAACTTATTAATTTTTTCCATAACAACATATTAATATAAGAATATCAAAAAATAAAATTTGGAAAATATTATTATATAAAATACAACAATCCAACAACACTATTTAATGAACTTCTAACTCTAACCGTACTCTGTAATACAAATTAAATATTTAACTCCATGCTGCTAAAATTTAGTGAGCTCCCATCCACTTAACAAGAAATAATATTACTGAAATTGATTTAAATAAAATTTTAATAAAAAAATTAAACGTTCGAATTCGACTGAATTAACTGTTTAATAACAAATACACACGACTTTTGCGCTGATGCAACATTTCCGCTGAGAGTGGCCATGTGTTCAACATTGCTTCAGCTTCCATCAACAATTTCTGCATTTCATCTGATATTTTGATACCCCATAAATCTCTTCAAATTTGGTGGAATTGATAGTCACCTCCCATAATCCACCAAAATGCGGTGCACTACGAATTAAAATGCCAGCTGGTGTTATTTAAGGTATCGCATTTGTATAGTAGCGGTTTGTGCCTACGAATTTCGAGCCATTCTCCGAGTAAATGTCACTTGGAACTCCTCGAGTGGCGATTAATCTACGAAAGACGGCCAAAAACGACTCAGTGGTTAAATCGTGAATCAGCCCCATATAGACTGCTTTGACCCTTGTGCATACAAATATGGCAATCCATGTTTTCTGTGCCATTTGACCTTTACCACTCTTATCATAAATTGATGGCCGTAGATACTGAACTTGGAAAACTAGTAGCTCGGTCATTAATTCTAGTTTGAGTTTCCTCTTTACCACAGCATAAGTTGCACTTTTGTGTTATTTTTCTTGCCACAATCTTAATCCTATAGATCAAAATGTTTTGTTTCAACATCGTGACTAACAGCGATAACCCTGATGATTGACTCAAGTCATGATTTGGTAATAATTGGATAGGTTTTCCTCGTAAGCCGCAGTGTGCGGGGTTGGATTTTAATGGAAAATGCCACCAATTGCTTCGACTTATTTCTTTGATGAGTTTCAAAGCTCATTCTCTATTGTTATAGCGTCAAATGAATTAATGATATTCCGTTTGTAAATTCAATTAACTGTCATCGATACCAAAAATGGAGATACACCCGTTTCATTGGCCACGTTAAACGGTTCATACAGGCGTTTGAGATAGATGAGAGTTTTGATCAGCAGTATCAAGTAATACCGTTTTGGCAGTTTTCATACAAATTCTTTGTATTGACCAGAGCTGTTGGCAATATTGATTTTGTAATTAACGTCGTTACACTGATATACAGGATGTATATTAAACAGACAATTAAAACAACAATTGGACTCTTTAATGTAGGTTGTTCTCTCGTGAATCGATTTAATCGTGAAATTTTTACACTAATATAAAAATTGGTCATGAATTGGCGATATTATATTTTATTGGATAGACTGCAAAGACTCGTGACAATTGACCAGACTTCATTGTTCCACCTCTCCTTCTAGCTCCTGAATTAAGCAATTCAGCAGCATCTGGCCTTTTCTCCAACAATTTTAATAATGCAACAACCTTTAGTTAGATCATCTACAATATTGACCAACATATACAAATCAGCCAATGGTCTTGACGTTCTGCTTATGGATTAGTAAGTTAAAGATAAAAGTGTTTATGGGAGCTAGACAATTATACTTGATCAACAATTTATAAGACAAAAATCATCCTTTGGTACATGAAGTGAGCTATGGAAATTTTTTTATTTATAAAATTGTTTGATTTCTTCTAGCAGTCTAGTCCAGTAATCAAATCAGCTGTATCTTTAAAATAGAACAGACCAGCAGTGGCCCTAAAAACAGTGAATTATTATTATTATTTCGAGCGTATAGTACGGACACCTCACTTCAATGGAATACATATAAAAAATTATGTATAATTTGTAGTCAAAGTTTTGGTACGTGTTTGTTTCTGGTTTAAGTTAATTTTTAATGGTTTTTTTATGATTATTATTTGTATATTTATTTATTTTTATTGGAAGGAAGTTTGAAAGATTTAAAATTAAAACAAAAATATTTCCATCATCATCAACATTCATACCGCGCTCACACAAAATGTTTGGAAAATTTCAATTGGATGGTAATTAATGGATTTTTTGCGCTCTCTCGTAATATTTTTTTTTTAATTTTTTTTTAATTTCGAAATAATTTGCGCTGGTTTATAGGTATACGCTTCTATAAATTGAGATGTATTTACGTTGAAGATTTAGAACTAAAAAATATTTAATGAGTTTTAAAAGTTTAAATGAAAGTATGTTGAGTTTTTTGCTTGAAACGCAAAGTAGTTCAATAAATGAATGAGTGTTAATCACGTGATTTCAGTGACGTATGCAATACAGTTTATTAAAATACGTTTATTGCAACTCAACTGAAAATATCTGCAAATCATACTGTAATAATCACATCAAAGTCACAAAGTTTACTTCATCTAACATTTAAACGTAACCACTAGTATTTAGAGGTTTTATCCTTACGCGTGGACTAGGGGTTTTAAGTTTTAACACATTTCTTACGAACTTTTTGTGAAGCTAAACAAGTACTTTGACAGTTCTATACAAATTACAAGTGACAAAGTGCGTTTGAAGGAAGTTTAACTCCTAGAATTTCAGAAATAGTAATTTTAGAATATTTTATTGCTTGTGGATCGCTAGACTGATGATCGGGCATTTCATTTCATTTCAGGTTCCTCTAAGAAACTGACTACTAACTGTAAATGATGTTTTCCAAGGATGTACGTTGATATGTTTAGAAATTACTTTGGCCATATTGGTACCATGCAGATTTTAATTGTGATGTGGGCCAGAATGAACCAGCACGAAATAGAGTTTAAATTACAAGGTCTATATCCCTATATCAACCACATTAAGTCTTACAAGATCCTTAGAACCACTTTTTTCAATGGTAAAATTTGAATATGAGCACTTGTTTTATGCTTTTAATGAGTTTTAAAGGTCGTGGCTCTCCAGTCTATCAAAAACCAAGCTGTAATATCTCAATTTTATGAAATTCTATTAAATTTCAGATTCCAGAAATAAAGGCATCCCAAGCTATCATAACTAAAAATTTTAGTCTACGGTTTTAAGTTTTTACTGAGCAAATGCGTCAAAATTGGGATATGACCTAATTATCAAATTTGCTAATTTAAGGTGATTCTTTAACTATATATTGCATCAGAGCATATTGATACGTTATTTATGTCAAAGCACCATCATGGGGTTTAATTATTCAGTATTGATCTGTGGTAAAAAGGTAAAGTACCTTATCTCGACCTAAGACATGTTTCAGATTTTTGTCAAACTAAATTGTTTGAAAAATAAGCTATTTTTCCATCCAATGACCGTACTTATATCTAATATAAAACCATACTTACTAAATATGTTCAAATAGCTTATTTCAAAAATCAATATAAATTCACAAGGTAAAACAACGTCATGTAAAATTGTAAATTTAATAATTGAATATAATTTAAGAAAAATATTTTAAATCAAAGTAAATCCATGTAAATCCAGGTATTCAGTTAATATATTTCAAAAATAAATTTGTTAAAATAGCTTGTGTCTCTAAATTTATGAAATAAAATAATTTTTTCAAAATAACTTATCTTAAATAAAATATAATTTGATTTTTATTTTGGGTAATTTACACATTTATGTGGTTTCAAGTGCAAATAACAAAAAAAAAATGTTTTTTGGTAAAATAAATTTTTTTATATAAGCTGTTTTGCTTATCTATTGAGCAAATTGTGCATTTTTTAAATCGATTTAAGTGAAGTGGTGCGTGTAATTTTTCTTTTCTTTTTTATTCGTTGTTTCAAAACAAATGAACTTAAGTGATTTTGTGTATGTGTTGTGATTTTGTTCAACTAGCATTTTTAAATAAATATATTAGTTTTATGTTGAAATCAGTCGTGATCAGAAATTAGTTGCCATGCTGCTGGCTTCAAAGAAAGATGAATCCAAACAAGAAATACCCAGTTCGACAGGTACATTTTTATTGTTAATTCTTTTAACTGACAATAAAAAAAATATATAATATATAAATATATTTTGTTCTAGTAGCAGCACCATTGCCTTGCTCTAGTAAACAAGCAATCGAAATGGACTTAAAAATGGGATTGGGATGATGTGAGACAAGCAAATCGAATAATTTGGAGCCGTTTAAATCAAGTATCATTAATACTATAAGCAATGAATTCGATATTAGCGTAGACCGTTGCGAAGATTGCGTTATTTATGATGACAGTGACGTTGATTCTAATTACGAGCCAAATGTCGATGCTGAAAATCGAAATGAATCATCAAATAAATCTATTACGAGTCTACCTACAATTGTAAAGCAAATTGATTAAAATCGGTCAGAGCCTATATATAGTTATAGTAATAACTGCAGATGAATTATAAGTATGGTGTAGTAGTAGTTTCGAATAATAAACGGGGGCGTAAGGTTCCAACTAATAAAAATTCCGATGAGAAATATAATAAAGTGCTCGAACACATAAATAGCTTTCCACATTATGAAAGCCATTCCACTCGTCGTCATATAGAAAAAAAGTATTTGCAGTCTGATCGGAATATATTCATATGTTTTAAGCTTTACACTGAAAAATATGATAATCATATTTATATCACAAAATACACAGATATTTTTAAAATCCAAAATTTAAAATTGAAAAAGCCGCAGCTCGATGTTTGCAATAAATGTGAGCTACTGGTAATATAAATCAAGTTTGCCGAAAAGAAGGATGATAAATAAAATTGAAAAAGGAAAAAGCGATGTATTTGGAGCAAGCGGATTCTGCATACGAAAGCAAAAAAGTAGATCCACAAAATGCAAAGATGTATCAAACAATTAAAACGTACACATTTGACCTTCAACAATGTCTACCCACACCATTTTTTCACACTTCCATCAGTTTTTATAAAAGGCAACTGTAGACCTTCAACTTAACCATCCCATGATGGAGAACAAAACAGTCGGTACAATATGATGTGGCTTGAAAGCGAAGGGATTAGAGGAGGCAATGAAATTGCCTCATGTTGATTCGACTATCTTTAAATGTGCTGTCTCAGATCTTTTTTGACAGCTATATTTCAAGTTTTGATAAAAACACTGCCTCATTTGCAATACATTGACCATACGTTTCTGGTGCCTGGACACACACCCATGGGGTGCGATACGGTATATAACCTTATTGAACGGAAAAAGAAATAAACAACCGCGACGATTCACCATCCTCGTCAATGGTCCAATTTTGTTAGATTAGTCAAACACAATTATTACGTAACAGTAGTTAGAAGAGACAAATTTTATATATTTTCTGGCCTGATAAAAGAAAAGTTCATGTGGAGGAAAACAATACAACAGGTAAGTTTTCAGTTTAATATATATTTCAATAATATATTTTATTCCCTTATGTTCTAGGTGAACGGTTGCGGTAAGAATTAATATAGTTATGATACACAGAAGGAGAGGAGAAGTCGAATATAAAACTTCCTTAGATCAAGTCACAAAGCTTAAAATATTTAATATATATCGTCGAGGCATAAACTCGATCACGCGCAAGAATTTAAAATTATGTTATGAATCTGTTCATACGGATCTGTAAGAGGAGTCTGAATATGAAGTTTGATCATTCTTATTTATTAGTAATTATTAATTTTTTTCTAAGCTGTCATTGAATTTAAACTTAAATGTTATATGTTTAGTTTTTATTATTTTTCAAATATCTTAAATGAAGTTAAGCTCCTATTTGTCTTACACAAAATAATTTGGAAAAGATCCAATTTAATAAGAAAATAAAAATGCAAAACAACTTATTTCTATTTATATTAATTTTCGAATTAATTAAAGAAATTATTTAATAATAAATAGGTACAATTAACACTATAAAATCAGATGTAAAATCAGCCAACGAACAATTAACTGGCTAATAAAGTAAATGAACTAAACTGAACTAAAGTAATGTGTTCCAAAGGTTTACATTTTAGAATTGAGTACCTCTGCAATTTTTTCTTTACATTTCTTTTAATTTTTAAACCATTTGAATGATTTAACGTTACCATGAGTTAATTTTAAACGGACGGTTTGGGGTTGCTCAAGGTCTGTGTAGTAAATATGTTTTTATTCATTGATTATGAATTTTCTAATGGTAGTCAACGTATACCAGCCAGTTTTTTCAGACTTGTTTTGGTAGTAGCTATTGTAACGATTGGGTCTCTTCGGTTATTTTAAACCAAATAAAGAGTTGCCTCGGAAACAAAACCAATAATGGTCAAATTTTCAATACCATACAAACTATTGTAAATCAACAGGAATTGCTTTTTCTATTACACAAGGTCTATCTTAAAATTATGGTATGGCAGTAATGAATAATTTAATGCACAAGAGTTTGGTTAATTTATGCAACTTAGGGATATAGACTCGTTATCTCCAAAGTAAGTCTCAAAAATCGCGAAAATAAATAATTTGTCTACTTAGTAAACCGCAGTTTTTCAAGAATAGACACCAGTGGAATGTACATGTAACAACTAGAACCTTCTATTCAGTAAGCAAGATAAATGACATTTGCAAATACATTGAGATTTTAACTTAAAGAAATTTTAAGGTTTGTGGCACAACGACATCATCGAAAAAACTTTGTGTATTTTTACATATTGTGTATCCCGATTTAAACAACACTCCGTCAATTGTTCGAATTGAAGTGCTCCTGCTTCTTCAAAGTTAGCATAGTTAAGCATAATTAAATCGTCAAACTCAACCAAACAATCAAGCTAATTTGTTTACTATTTTAAATTTGATTTTTTTCCCACCTGCTAACAGCTGGAGTAAACGCACGCGAATACAAGTGGTACCTTTAAATGTCATGTCGTTTTGATTCAAAGTCCACGTCGTCGTTTGCGACTAAAGCGTGTTTGTTTAAGAGTTTAATGTGGTTACAGTTAATTATCAATCAGGTTGGCCAATAAGAACACCTGAACAACTTTTTATTGGTGGATTCCAATTACAAAAATGATGCTGGTATTTTTTCTAGTCATCGGTAACGAAAAAGTAAAAGAAACAAACTAGCATTTCGTCCTTTAGGAGAATACCAACTACAACATATGACACTACCCACGTGTAGTGATAGGGCTCGTGATTGGCAATGATTCGACGATTTATGTAAAAGCACAGTTCACGAAATCACCAATCTATCTCTAGCACAGAAATTTCAGTATTAGATAGGTCAATTATGTGACCCAGCGGAAGCACTAGTAAAATTTCAAATAAGTAAAACACTTCCAAATAAATTATGCCAATTATATTTAAGCCTTTCAGGGGTTACTCAAAAAATACAACAAGAAATTTAGTAAAGTTAACGAGTTTATTAATACGTCATCAACCAACTTCAGAGTACTAAACCGCCAGTTGGAACAGTGAGTAAATTAACAATACGTGTTTGTGACAAAGTCATTTGTGGCCTGAAAACGTTTGGATCAAACGCAGAATTGAAATAATGTTGGGTTTATTTAGCTGAAATAAATCAAGACATTTTGCAGTCAAGAATCATCATATTCAGATTTTTCAACACTAAATATTTTTTAGAGTTTTAGAACAAACACTATCAACTTTATTGCATATGCGGTAGTTAAAATTAGGTCAATTGTGCCTTCTCAATGTATTGAGGGCACCGTAATCTTTTGAATCTTAAAATCTTAACTTGGCTTACTGTGCACCATAAAATTAGCATTGATCAAACGTTTAGAAATTTTTGAGAAACGGAGGAAATACCAGCTGTTTAGCAATTTGCTGATGAAGAGAAAGTATGTATATGGAACACTTCGATAAATATTTAATACTAAATGAATCAGGTAAATTTATCATTGCATTACCTTTTAAACCTTACAAACCTATGATGAGCGATTTACTTAACAATAAGCGCTCGGGCGGTTCAGCTAACTCGAACAGAAACTACAACGAAATCCGGAACTCCATAAAGGTTATGCCAAATTCATAGCCGAATATTATGTGCTCGTTAATAAGGGGTTGATAAATCAGCAGTCAGAGGCAGATTTATAATGCTTGAGGTCCTGCGCGCAGTCGCAAAAAGAGGCCCTTTTTAAATGTAAAAATAATTTATGGTGATAAATTGATCAAATAAAAAAGTAAACATGAACAAATTTATATTGGACCTATACTGTGGTATAAATTTAATCTAACTACTATTATACAATTATTTGATTGATTGATTGATTGATTGATTGATTGATTGATTGATTAGAGTGTACGGCCAAGGACGAACCAGGAACTCCCGGAATGCCGGGCACCACCGTACACCCGTGTTACATATAACAAAACCGAAGGAGTGGATGGAATGTTAGTTATGACAGACTCGACCCGGTTGCAGACACCTAAGCGATCGATAGTAAGTGTTTTTTTTTTTGTGGTGTAAGGATAGGAAGGGCATGTTAGTAATGACAGATTTGATCCGGTTTTCCGGAAGCCAATATTCAACTAATGTTAGCACAAGACAATCACAATTTTGACGAGCTGCTCTGCATTATTTCATTTCTTATCATCAACTGCAGTGTGTCCCCATTTAGTTGTATCAGCAACTGTTTCCTAAAAGCAAAATCTATTAATGAAATATTTGCTCTTAGCCGTAGGCTGTAATAAATTAAATTAGGTTTCATCTGAAATGATAAATTAATCAATTAGTAATATAATAAACTATCATAATATAATTATATCATTATATAATTTCTGCAAGCCGTAGACTGTAATAAATTGAATTAGTTTTCGATTAAAATTTTCAATTAAATATTAAAATATACAAATATAACAAAATATAATATAAAAATCTAAAAAACATACAAAATGTCTGCAAGCAAAATAGGTTGTTAATTTAAAACATTGAAATATTAAAATATAAAAATTCTAAAAATTTAAAAATATAAAATATAAAATACAACAACATTAAATGCAAAAATATAAAATATAAAAAACATAAAAAGTGTAAAAATATAATATTATTATGAATATTACGAAATAAGCAATATCAACTAATAAATAATAAATAATATAAATAACACAATAACACAATATTATAACAGTACAATAAAGCAATAATTCAATAATATAACCACATAATAACATTGTAAAACATTTTTTTTTAAACTACATATTTTTATTTATTTGATTTCCTTTACCCCAAATTACACACATTAAAGATACAAAAAATAAAGGAAAACCAACGAAAACAAATTACAAGTTGTGTTAAACAAGAAGAAGAAGAGACTAGAATCGAACATCATTACTGGTGCCGCCTGTTGCTCTGAGTCGCCAAACAACGCCCGAGTTATATATCACGTTAACAAGACAAAACAAGCCAATTACTGTGAATTTCAAGATAGAGGCAGTGGAGTCGTTCCTCACCAAACACATGAGCCCAACCGGCACCAAACACTACAAGACCAAAATTACTAATCGCAGCGACGTTCAAAAGCGAAAAAGTTAGGACCATCACCAGCGACATTTGCAATGACTCTAACCCCAACCCTACTTGTTTATCTCCAAAGACGAACCGGACTACACTACCGCCAGATCCGTCCCACACTACACCGAAGTAGAATCGATAAAACCTGCCACAGCGCCATGGGACGCTCCATAAAAGCAGCAAACCATCCGCAAAACAACATCAAATTTTTCACACCCTGCCTCGTATCCCGCCATAGGAGCAACGAATATAAAGGAACTTCAAGAGAAGTGTGGATTAAAGCAAAACTTCCATAAAATCCAGCAGCAGCAACCCTAGAATATGCAAGCCCACCACTAGAAACACCCCTGATAACACCGAAGGCACCAACACAGGAACTCCCACCAATCCCGAACATAAAGAACCACCGGCAAACCCGAAAAACTCGTCAGCATAACAAAATTATCAAACTCAACGTAAGAGCGGCAACAAGCCCACCAGCCATGTTCACGGAAACATGGCCTGGATAATATAAGAACCATCCAGCCACAATACTGATAGACCAGACATTCATAAATCACCCAGAACAAACCACTAATACCCACTCCACTAAAACAAAACCAGAAATACCACCAATTCCTGCAGCCATCCACCACACTCCCATCAAACTACAGCCTAAATCCTACAACACCAATAACTAATAATAACCGTAACAATAAACATAAATTAAAAACGAGAAAATTAACCCAAACGGCCCAGACAATTCATTCCGAGTCAAGTCATTCATATCAGCACAAATATCAGAATACAACCACATGATCCATAGACAAATATTGCATGCAAGTCGCGATACGACTATCGAAATGACCTTGATAACTTCAAACCGGTCACCTCAAAATATGGATACAATCTTCCAAAATTAGAGAACAACAGAAACTATTATACAATTATTGCATACTAATTAGATGTGCTTCTTTCTGCTTTTTTGTTATGTCATTAATGATCATTAGTAATTTTAATTAATGTTGATTATTTCAAAAGTGCTGAGCGATCGGACTCTACAAGCATTAGAGATGGATAATAAGAAGTATTATTGATATAATTTTAACATTATTTTGGAAAAGGTTAACTTAACAAATCAATTTATAAACACATTTCTTCTCGAAGTGTGCAGTGGCAAAGTAATCAAAAAGTTTTAATTCTTCCTCAAAACGACTGCATCGATGTCTACTGAGTACATATTCAACAGGTTTTGATGCTTTCAATTTTTCTAGACTTATCTAAATCGTTTTGAAACATAACTTTGAAAATTTTTAATATAGGATTTATGGACTGCTTTTATATCTAACTGGACCACTAACATCTCTGATATTACATACATACAGTTGTATGTATTACAACTGTAATACATTTTGTGTGTATTACATACATGTAAACAACAACGATTTCTTGGTAAATATGCTTAGTGTATTTTTTGGTATTTTATAAAAGTTGTGTAAGACTTAACACTGATTGCAAAATCGTTGGTTGATTTCATTTACGAAATTGAAAATAAAAATAGTTAAACGTTAAGTTCTTAGGATTTTCTCACCTCAATATGAGACGAATTTCATTGTAATGCTCGCTATAAGATTTGGAGCGGTCCAACAAAAGAAAAAGGATGGCAAATTTCACCTGTCTCAGTATTTTTCAAAACGTAAAACACCAGCAGAATTTCAAAGCCATTTGCATGAATTAGACGTTGGTCGATTGTCTATGCTCTGCATCGTTTTCGTGTGTACTTATATGGTCGTTTCATTGGAATAGTTAGATTGTGCAGAATTGACTTTACTGACATATCTGAAGATGATGGAGTTGGATGTAACTGAGCATCGAGGAGGTCATTGTATGCAGCATGCAGATAAACTATTTTACATTTACCAATTACCAAATTATATCCTAGATCAACTAAGTACCCTTAAATAATTAAAATCTTCCTCTAAAACTTAAATCAAAATTACTCAAAGCCGAATTCTTAAAATTTGTACCCTTGACAAAACAATGAACAAACGCAGCCAACTTATATTTAAGGTAAAGTCAACTTAATGTTTGATATTAAGAACTGTGCATTAAATTCGATGGACCTCCGACCAATGGCCAGTTTTTTACATCATGTTTCAATCTCTGACTTACTTTAAACCAATAAAAATATCAAGAGAATATTCAGTAAAAACAGTATCTTAAACCCGTGTTTTTAAATGTACGCAATTTTGTCCAAAGTATCACAAATCTAAACTACACTGTTACTAGTAGAGGAGAAAAATGTCTCTTTAATTCTTTTTAATACTACACAAGCCAAAGTTTGATAAATATTTCTTTTGAAAGAAGTTCACTTGTCAAATTATTAGAAATCTTGAATTTTAGATCTTGTATTCGCTTTTGTCGTAGAGCAGTAATACTTTCAGAAAAAGTTAAAATTGCGTCGGTTAAGGTAATAACTTCCATGAAAGTATAATCGTATCTAACTTCAATTATATAACATTTAAATGAATCCAACAGTTTAATATAGCCATGCCTTATTAAATCACAACCGTTTGACTTATAAGTTTTACTTACAGCACTTACTCGCTGTAGACGGTGATCCTACAAACACATGCAAACAGCGTGTTCATATTTCTCAAACTTTTTGACTAATGATTGTGCTTCTGTTTTTGAAACTGGTTTTTCCATTTCCGAAATCGCAATTTCATTAAAGGTATTTCTTACGTAGAAATAGCTTTCGTTAAATGCTAAAACGGTATCAGCTCTTGGTTACCATCTTGGTCACTAACCCTTTTTAATAATTTCTGGTGTGGTAGACGAGGTTTAAAATAGAGTAACGACATGTGGACGAGGAAAATCTTCGAGAAAATGAGGAAAAAGATTGACTTCTACATTTTTAATATTTATCCTTAATCTTTCCAAAGTATTTAAAACATATTGCGCAAAATATTCTGATGTATGTGTAAGGGATAGGAGTAACCAAAAATGAAATGCTTTATGATTTCACCGAAGTGAGATACGTAAGTCAATATTATAGTCAGCTGATCGATATAACTATATCAGGGGCTACATTCATTATTATTGCGAATAATTTAGAACATTTTTAACCTTATCGATAAAAAAACTACGCCGCTTGTTTTTATAAACCCAAGATTTACTCGTTGTACATTTTAAGTGACAAATAGTTAGGTTTACCAAAGCCACAATTTTGAAAATTTTGTAGATGTTGTTTAAAAAAGTTATTAAATTCTGCAAGATATTTGATGCAAGTTATTAAATTATTTTTTCAATTCAATAAGTTGGATTGGTTAAGGCTGCGAAGCGCCAAGCCTAATTTAGCAAAAATTTGACCGTTCCTACCATGCGTTGTTAAAAATAACGCCAGTAATTGTATTTTTTTTTCATATATTGTTGAACTCAAATTGAATGGTTAAATTAAATGACAATCAAATTGAATTAATGGATGCTTGTTACAAGTTATTTTTATTTTTACTGTGCAATTAGTTAACATATTTAATATTTGGATGATTGCCGCATATTATTGGGGCTCCTAAGATTTTAGGGGCTACTTCTGCACGCCTGTAAATCCACCACTTCCAGCAGTACTTACGGCAAAGCCTCAGAATCATCCATAGCTACCAAAGCTCTCAATAAATAAGCTCAACTATACATCTTGACAATTATCCAAAAGCAGCAAGGGTGTTAATTAATGTTTTTTACATGCACGACTTAATGTCTTAAGGGAGTTCCATCAAACACACTATATCCATACAAACTGAACTTAATTATATATTGAAATTCAGTCGGCATCACAAAAATGAGCAAACAACGACGTCAAGCTATATATTTGCAGACGATACCCGAAAATGACAGAAATAAACGAACGTACAAGACTTTTATCGATTTTCTGAATTAAACTCGACCCATGCATATTGATTCGTTGCATTGGCTGGCCCTGTGATGGTCTAACTTCCTACCGAAGTCGAAATACATTGCAAATACTTACGAAGCAGATTACATTTAGTTAAAAAGCGAAAATACCTAGATGGTTCAATACAACCACACAAGCCTGCTTGTGTGTGGTTTTGCTGAATCATTCGCTGCGGTTATTTAAGGAATTACCTAAATTGTGTGAAAACCAAGATGACACCGATAAAATACACTACTATACAGCAGATCTCGAATTATTTGCTGTGCTTTTAACTGTTTGACTGCTAATGTTTAGACATTAAGTCACTGGAGTTCGAAATTTTTTCAAAAGTCTTATTGTGGGCTGACTCTATCATGATACTAAATTGTTTGGCAAATTCACCTAAAAGATGAAATATGTATACGTGCTGAATCAGATATTAGAGCCTATAAATGTCCAGAAATTGTTTTATGGTGCTACCCATGATTTTTTTTAGCAACGTGATGTAGTGGAAGGAGCCATCTTGGCTGATTAATGAAAATATTCAAGGAACACGCCATCCGAAAATACTTGCAAGTACACAATCAACGGCATACAATTTCCTTGTGACAAAGGTACAAAATTAGTGGAGGGCCTCTTATGAGCTAGAATATTTGGAGCAACTACTCTCACAGGAAACCTGTCCAACTGTCAACTTGACAACAGCAAATAATACGAAGTGCCATTAATATACCACCAAGATCACCCCATTTTTATGGACTGACTGATTGCGCAGAGATTTCAACAAAGTATACCATTTGCAATCCGCTAAGACAAACAATTTTGGGGAACAAGGAGTTAACGCAAATTAACGCATATTTTTTTATCGAGCAGCCAATTACTATGAGTCCCAAACCAAATCTTATTCACCTTGGTCAATCGACTATCACGATAGCAAATGAAACAGCAGCTGATGTTCCAACACTTCGCAAAAAAATGGCAAACTGAACACCTGACCACATTGAATAGCTGGACAAAGTGGCGACATACCCGTAAGAACGATAGCATCACAGACGGTGACTTAGGCATTATTAAGGATAATAGCAATCCGCCAGGACGTCACTGACTTAAACTAAATTGTCTGATTGAGTTGTTCTGTGAGCTTGGTAGTTCTGTTTTTAGTAGTGCCTCGTTCAAGCCTACTTTTTCTGATCACAACTATTGATATTTGGTTTTGAGCTGCATGAAACTGGAAGTATCAAATCCAATGGATCAAAAACTTGTGAAGCTTTAGATGAAATCTGCCGTTTTGTTTCCATTGGTTGATGTTCTGCAGTGATGTTTAAGAAATTGATTGGTCTTTGGATGCCATTGTTAATTAATAAATAGCTATTTTCCTAAATTTTCCACCTGTTAAATAGAGGCTCTCCTTTCAGAATGGCGCATCAACATCCGTTTTCGATCAACTTAAATATGACCGAGCCAGAGAACTCGCTGTGCTTTTACTTCATCAACGAAATCTGAAATTTTTATTAAATTTATAATCTCGCTATTGGAGAGAGCTCGGTAAGTTTCGTCATCGTCATTCAACGTTAACGGCAAGATGCTATTTTATAGCCACTCTTTCACTATTATTAGGAGTGTAAAGGGATCTAAGGAAACTCACTACTATTCCAAATGTGTGATCATAACTCCTAAAATCAATTGCGTCTAGGTCTCTGAAACCAGTGATCATAAATTTTGTTTGGACTCATTGATTGTAAGATAAAGGGACGCCGAGAATATTACAAGTAGATGTTGTGAAAGATAAATTCAAACATGAGATTTAAAAGTATCAGAGGCAGACTATTTTTTTACCGTATATCAGAGCTAATTGCAAAAACTCCTGAAAGGTTGTTCTTAACATTGATACGGCATTGTGACTGCATCATTGTAATTTTACATTACTTTACTGTCACAGTTTAATCAGATTTAACAGGCGTGTTTCAATTTAAGAACGTGTGTGTCCTCCTGCTAGTTTTGTTGTGACCCGACTGTGACCAGTCTTAAAACTACACCTGTCTATGAATATGAATCCTATTTACAAAAACTTAAAAAAAGAAAATATTCGTCCACATCATCGCATTTTCACAAAATAAGAAAATATCGATTGCATCCTATCTCCGTCCATCTGTTAATCTCTCATGCAAGTACATTCATCTCTAAAGCGATGATGTGTCCGTTAAAGTTAATTCGCATATTTATTCTATATAAAATTAGCATATATTACCATATTCGATATACTATGCTTTAGACTCGTATTGTAAAAAAGCAAAAAAAAATTGTTTGGTACAGAAAAAGCTTTCAAAATACTACAACAACAAAATTAACTATTTTGTGAATGCGAAAGGATTTTTTTTTGCATTTCGAATTCAAAAGCTTTGCTAATCTTTTCAGCATTTTTATTATAATACTCACAAAAAAGTGACTTTATATTCATTCAATTCCAGTATATTATATAGCATATAGAGGATATAATATGATATTTTAATGCTGTATTGAATTCTTTGTATACATTTATTAGGTAGAGGATGGTTGAATGAGATGGTTTTAGTTTTTGTAAATGTCACAACTCACAACTGCTTAAAATTACACTTTTCAGAAAATAATTCTATTGGAGGCAGGAGACTTATCATAAGACCCTCGTAACCATTGAAATAAATAAGGAAGGAGACGAATAAAATAAAAAAATGTTTTTTGTCAGTGAAAATGAATGAAGCTTTCCTTGCCTTAATAAGTTCAAATGTATATGAATGAGGAAATTTATGTTTTTCATATATACCGAAAGCATATAATACCTATATTGAAGGTTTACCATAATATATGTATGAATGAAAGTACATAACTTTATAGAGCACAGTGTCTAGGATACAGCGTTGACCTAAATGACTTATTAAATTATTTATTGAAATTTAACATTTGGTTTTTGACGGTGATATACTCCGATTGTGCAATATATTTACGACTAAATTTTTAAAGTATACTAGGTATCCTAAAAGTACCGTAACACTTACCGATTTTTTCTTGTTCACAAGTGGATCATTAATGTTTTGCTGTATAGTTCGCCATTTGACCTGTAATTAATTCAGTTTGACAATGAATTATACATTTTATAACGCCGTATGTTCAGAGAAAATTTAAATGAATTTATATTAAGTAATAGTTCCAAAAAAGTTATGATGCTTTTAAGTCGACTTTGTGTTTTGGTTAGAGTTTCATATCAGAAATAACCGCCTTCAAATATTTAGCAACCATCGAAGCTTGAATTTTGTTCACTAAAATTAAACAAATCAATTATCACCATCTACCGCTAGATACCATCTGGTCCTTAGCTCAGTAAAGCAGACACCTAATGAATTGATGCAGAATATAAAAAGTGCGCAGCAGATTGGAAAATACGGAGATACAAGAATAGAGAAATAGGAACATTTGATAGCAAGAAAAGAATGCAAAATAGGAAGAAAAAAGATGAAGATAGCAAGAAGATAGAAGATAGTAAGATAGCAAGATAGGAAGAGAGGAATATACGAAGAGAGAAAGATAGAAAGATAGGAACATAGGAAGATAGGAAGATAGTAAAATAGGAAGATAGGAAGATAGGAAGATAGGAAGATAGGAAGATAGGAAGATAGGAAGATAGGAAGATAGGAAGATAGGAAGATAGGAAGATAGGAAGATAGATAGGAAGAATGGAAGATAGAAAGATAGGAAGTTAGGAAGATAGGAAGATAGGAAGATAGGAAGATAGGAAGATAAGAAGATAGGAAGATAGGAAGATAGGGAGATAGGAAGATAGGAAGATAGGAAGATAGGAAGATAGGAAGATAGGAAGATAGGAAGATAGGAAGATAGGAAGATAGGAAGATAGGAAGATAGGAAGATAGGGAGATAGGAAGATAGGAAGATAGGAAGATAGGAAGATAGGAAGATAGGAAGATAGGAAGATAGGAAGATAGGAAGATAGGAAGATAGGAAGATAGGAAGATAGGAAGATATGAAGATAGGAGGATAGGAAGATAGGAAGATAGGAAGATAGGAAGATAGGAAGATAGGAAGATAGGAAGATAGCAAGATAGGAAGATAGGAAGATAGGAAGATAGGGAGATAGGAAGATAAGAAGATAGGAAGATACGAAGATACGAAGATACGAAGATACGAAGATACGAAGATTGGAAGATAGGAAGATAGGAAGATAGGCAGATAGGAAGATAGGAAGATAGGAAGATAGGAAGATAGAAAGATAGGAAGATAGGAAGATAGGAAGATAGGAAGATAGGAAGATAGGAAGATAGGAAGATAGGAAGATAGGAAGATAGGAAGATAGGAAGATAGGAAGATAGGAAGATAGGAAGATAGGAAGATAGGAAGATAGGAAGATAGGAAGATAGGAAGATAGGAAGATAGGAAGATAGGAAGATAGGAAGATAGGAAGATAGGAAGATAGGAAGATAGGAAGATAGGAAGATAGGAAGATAGGAAGATAGGAAGATAGGAAGATAGGAAGATAGGAAGATAGGAAGATAGGAAGATAGGAAGATAGGAAGATAGGAAGATAGGAAGATAGGAAGATATGTTTAGCCGCTAGAAAGAAAAAGGGAAATTTAAAGTAGAATCATTTCAAATAACCAATTTATAAACTTATCTTATTCAGATGCACTTGATGGCTTCACCATAAATAATTTACAATCTAAAATAGAAACTAATATTAGTCAATTTATGTTAAAATTAATTATTGAAAGTTTATAATATTACCTTATATTGTTATTGTTATTAAAATATATTTGACATCCAATGCATACGTCACAAAATAATGATTGACGTTTGCATCATAGTTACATGTAACTTAAGTGGTGTATGATACCAATGTTCGAACATAGATGTCGTATCAGGCATTTATTATTTCATGTAATATCTTTTGTAAAAGTAACAAAAATAAATAAAAACGCTCTCTTGCGCTACAATCGTTCATCGATAAACAACAAAATAAAAATATAAATCAGCTGTAATAAAAACTTTATAAGAACCAAAGTACTTGGACTAAACTATTTAAGTAACCCTACTCCGGACATTGCATCCAGCATTTCTATATCAACTTGGGAAGAAGCGTAAAGGTCAGATCTTTAAAACAGGCTTTTAAATAAGATCTCATCGACCTTACCCCGATACAAGATAGGAAGATAGGAAGATAGGAAGATAGGAAGATAGGAAGATAGGAAGATAAGAAGATAGGAAGATAGGAAGATAGGAAGATCGGAATATAGGAAGATAGGAAGATAGGAAGATAGGAAGATAGGAAGATAGGAAGATAAGAAGATAGGAAGATAGGAAGATAGGAAGATAGGAAGATAGGAAGATAGGAAGATAGGAAAATAGGAAGATAAGCAGATAGGAATGTGAAAGAGTAGGAAGATATGAGGATATGAAAAGCAACATATATAGCTCAAGGTTACGTTGAATAACAATATAAAAATTTTGATGACTATGCTCTTTGAATATGATACTATTTACTTGGATACCGTTAAAATATTGTGTGAGCATAGTGAAAACGGTAAATTGATAAACAAATTAAAAACAAATATTAAAAGAACGGAACTAGTAGAAGAACCAAAAAATATTGTGACGAATGACTCACAATATTGAAGATACTGTTTGATAAATGTTCCACTATTATTGCTGCCTTAATACACTGAATTCAAGAGGATCAACCATAAATTTCTCAACAATTGAGCATTTACATCAAAGATTGAATAAGTGTTCGAGCAAAGAATAAAAATCCTACTAAAAGCCAGGAAAAACGTAAAAAGAAATGATGAAGAAAGAACCAACTTATAGAAAAAGGGTCACTCATGCTTTAACATATTTATTAACAAATGAAGAACAACTTAAATCACAGTGTTTCAAGTCAAATATTCACGCTATAAATAAAATTAAAGGTGCAGAACCGCATTCAAGTACAAATTATGAGTTGAAAAATACGTCTGGTACTCGCAATGAACTGATTCGTGTGCTAATCAATCTTAGGTCTTAAGCATACTTCATTGCAGAGAAGCCTGTCAGAGACAAAATAGACCGTGGCAAATGTAGAAATTACAGGAATGGGAAACACCGAAGCAAGAGTGAGCGAAGCAAGAGTGAATTCAACACAATCCACCATGAAGCCAAGTATTCCATCTAAATATAATTTAGCCATCAAGACATTAGTGTTATAAAACTTAACGCGAGATATACCCAAGCAACCACTATACCCAAGAAAACGGAAACAACTCAAAAGTCAGCCATTGGATGATCCATCATTTTATAGTTTAGGTTCAATCGACTTGTTATTAGGTGTGGTCTGTAATAGAGAAATCATAATGAGTAATATTGCAAAGGCCTTATTAGACTAACCGATTAGACGCCTCAGAAAAAGCATATGCTGCTGTCATCTTCTTTAAATCTACAAATTCAGAAGATATCATTTATGTAAGGCCTCTTACGTAAAAAACGAAAGTTGCTCAGATTAAAAACTTACTTCCCTTTCCTCGTCTTGAGCTTTGCGTAGCGTTGTCAATCACTCAAGTGATGCATTAAGTTAAAGAAGTAATGTACTACCCGGAAAAAACTTCTTTTTTTGGACCGATTCGATGATCACATTATATTGAACTCGAGGACAGCCTCATAAATATAAAACTGTTGTAGCCTCCAGCACAATGGTATCACAACTGATAATATAGCAAACTGTGCATCAAGAGGTGCCGTGTCAAACGATCTAAAGTACAACAATTTTTGAAGGTCCAAATGGGTTACAATTTTCAACCGAATATTTGCCAAAACAAAATACTGCTGCGCAATGAAATCAATTTGGAAACTAAAGAAATAGTCAGGGAAAGTTAGTTCGCCTCGTCGGTTTCTGTCGTTGATTTATACATAAATTTTTAAAATAACTGGAGATCGGGTCTTCAACTTTATTATCTTCTAAGGTACTAAATAGATCCTTCAATGAATAATTAGAAAATTATTAGAAAATTTCAACATGCGGAGTTTCAGAATGAAATTAAATATTTATGATGCACTAAATGAGCCAGTGAAATAAATTTTGCGTTTCTTACTTTGATTAGTGGTTTTTAAGTTAATTTGATTTAATGATAGTTCTGTCAGTTTTTCTGTTCATCTTGTCCCGTTTCTTTATCTCTTGTTAAGAGCTACTACTCTTCAGTCACTTCAACTATGAAATTTATTTTGATATCACCTTTTATTCCTCATGCGTCATTACAAGTGCACATAGCTTCTCCCCAAACACGAGTTAAACTTGGAAATAAGTGTTGTATATTTATGTCCCATTCTATTGTAAGGACGACGTTTGTTATTACTGTAACGGAAAAGAAAATATGGTTTGTGGTATTGAAGATGTTTTACTTTTCTATCTGACGTTTAACCTTTTCAAAAGTCCGTTTTTGTTTGTAAAACTGCTTCTCTTAACCGATATAAAGGAACAGTACCTGTTGCTAGGAACTCATGTTCAGAAATGAGACACTGATCACTGAAAGTATTCCAAAATGAGTTTAGTTCTTTGCTTTTCGAAAACTTCATAGAAACGCTTATCTGCATTTTCGTTCTCTCAACTTATCGTGGTAAATGAAAACTGAGTTGAGCTAGAATTACACGTCCGAAATTGGATTTTCAAGAGGAGGTATGGTAGTAGAAATAATTATTCATCATCTGTTTTCAAACTAGAGTATAGATGTTTCATGTTAAATCTTTGCCAGATGATCTAAATCCTCGTTTGAGATTACGTATTAGTCTTGACGTAGTTCAAATAATTTCTTTAATTATCGAAACTTAGACTTGGTAAAACCAATAAATTATCTTATTCTATTAAGGTAAGTAGTGGAGCATTACAAACCAAGATATTACCTTGAAAGTCTTCTAGTTCAACCTAGATCTGTATAAGGAGGTTAATCGACTGTTGGCGCTAAAATTGATTAAGGGATCAGACCACGCTTTAAGTTCAATTGCTGCATGGCAGTCAAACCTGTTAGAACTGATACAGTTTTCTATGCGAATTAACTTGGTGAACGTTACATTTCTTCTCAAGAATTTTTGCAACGAAATTTCACAGAATTTTGAGGTTTTTTGGCCATTTTCGATTTGTGCAGAAATTTCACAGTTTTGATGGGGTTAGCCCGTATCATCTTCTAAAATGAATAGATGCAAACAAGCTATTCTCCGACACCTGAAAAAGGTATACCACAAATCCACTTGTACATACAATGTACGAAGTGTTAACCGCGAATTTGTAGAAGGTAAAAAGATGTACGTAAAAAACCACGATCAAAGCGACGCTGCTAAAATGTTTCAGCTAAACTTGCTCCTAAATTATCATATGAATATAAAAAAAATGGTAGAAGCATCGGAATATATCACACGTACATTACTTCTTTTCGTAATTTCTATTGGTATAGTTTTGCTCGGTTTAAATGATATAATCGGGATTTCGTGAGTAAATTCTCGCGATTTGTAACCTATGCTAGGATTAGAATATGTTTAATACATTATACACACTAATGATATTCAACAGTTTGATTAGTGCCTGGTGAATGGGGAGATCGAGAGTAATCAGTCCATTTTTGAATACACGGATTTGTGGCTTTCGAGCTATCTTTGAGGAAAGTTGGTTATGTGGCTGGCTGGTCTTTGTCAGGAGTAGGGCGTATTACTTCGTCAGAGTGATTTGGCGCTATGAAATTATTTGTGGTTGTGGTATTGCTAAGGACAGTTAAACTGGTTTCCGGCTGTAGTTCGATGGGAGTGTTGTGGATGCTGGGGGTTGGTTTTTGGTTGTATGGTTGTGTAATTGCCATGGTACTGCTGGATTTTATTAGAAAAATGGGTGAAGGTGGTTTATAATGAGTAGTTTGTGCTTTTGAAAATTTGTATTTTATAATTGGCGTTTTGATTGTTTGGTGTTCTGTCATGTCTACGTGAGTTTTGTGGCTGGATGAAGTGATATTATAATATCTTATCCAGGCCATGTTTCAGTAGCTTGGTCGCGCTTGGATGGTGGGCTTAGCTAAGGCTTTCGGATACAACTTTTTGGAGAAATATGAATGTTTTTGCTGTCAATTATCGTGGAGTCGTGGTAGTAAAATGTGGAGCGTGGCGATGTTGGTAGCTGCTTTTTGCGTTGACTTCGACTATTTTATTTGTATTTTTTGGTGTGGTATCCTTGAGCTTTGGATCTGCTAGTTCTATAAGTATGCCTTTTTACGAGTTGCTACTGATGGCTTTCCTGAAGACTTTTTCTCGGTGCTGTGGCCGCTTTCATTTATTCTGTTTCAATGTTATTTGAGCCGAAAATCACAACAGTGAAACTCCCGGGAGTGAACTAGTAGGATTGTTGTGATGGTCTCCCCCACTCCCAAATTTAATTGGGGATTGTTAGTGGTGAACCTTTTGTTGAACGTTTTATAGTATGACCAAAAGGGTTTATTTCACAGGAGGCGTTTTGTCAGCACCATTAATGGTGCATGCTTTTGGTCTCTTCTTCTTTTCGTTTTTGAAATTTGTTTTCATGTTTTTGCCATTACCGTTTATTTACCGTTTTTTCATCTGTAATTTGCATTTATTATGAAGTTTTAAATTGTTTATCGATGGTGAGATTAGATTTCGATCGTGTATTGCAACTATACCATTTGTAAGTAGGTATAATTATATAATTATTGTATTAGCTATTATATTATTAGCAACTATACACATAATATTTTTTTGCTAAAATATGATGAAATAATTATTTTCAGGCGAAAACTAATTCAATTTATTACAGCCTACGGCTTGAAGAAATTAATTCATAGATAATTTTTTTTTTCAAAGAAATATTGCAGATTACATGTAAACCGTTGCAGACTGGTGTTACTGATAAGACCTTGCAGAATACAGAGCAGTTCATTATGAATGTGGGTTTCTTGTGCTAATTGTACTTTGAATATTGGCTACTGAGAAATCGGACCAATTCTATCAATACTGACATACCTTTCCTTTCCCTCCCCCATAATTAAAAACTAACTATTGATCTCTTATATGTGTCTGTAACCGAATAGTCTCTATTATAACTAACATTCCTATCGATTCCTTCGGTTCAGTTATATTTAACGCGGTATTTCGGGAGTTCCTATGGTTGATTCTTGGCTATTCATACTGTAACAATCAATCAAATGTGAAGTTTCAGATCAACCAAGAAGGTTCAATATCCACAAAAAGTAACCTCCTCTCACTTAATCAATTTATTGATAACAAAAAATGCTGAAAGTTGGAAGAGCTAAAGGTTAACTGAAATATTAAAACAGTTATCTAAAAATATTGCCACCAAAATATTGATTCTCAAAGCTATTTACTCTGTCACATCTTAGAAACAAATATTGGATCATAAGCATGCACTCAGACATCGGAGCCTAATAGCATTTTATACCACCATCTTCTGCACATTTTGGAGGAGTCTAAAAAATGTGTCTAAAAACTAGTCTTTACGAAAGATTATTAAGCTACACCCTGGTAAAGATAACCTTGCTAGGTTCTTATTACTAACTCTTTTACAATAAAAATAAGTAATGGCGCTTTATTAAAAATACCACTTACAAAACTAAGTGCTACATCAATGGGAGTCTGTATCATCTCTATTTAAATGGATTCAAAAATTGAGTCTAGCAAAAGACAAATATGCACTTTCACCAATTTCAAGGTGGAACCAATTCTTCTTATTAAGTTTATCTTTAACAAGACACACACTTTATAATAACATCAAGTTTTGTAACCAAACGGGTTTAATTTGCAGAAAAAACGGACAAGAATCCAATAATAATAATAATAGAGATGTTACGATCGGAAATATCATTAGAACAACTTAAACTATGTTGATAAAAATACAATACACTAACAGGATAACATGGTACACTAGTTCGAAACAGTTCAACACCTCTATGATTCGGTCTGATTCCCAACACATTTATAATAATCAAATTAAATCACTGTGCATCAACAAAAGTCATAATACAAAACTACCTATATATAATACAAGAAAAAATTTAAAACCATAACCAAAATGTAATTGGAATACATACCAATTTCCGAAATACCAATTCTCACTGTAAATAAAACATTGTTAATTTTGGAAAACAAAAGAAAATGTTCAGCTTTATGTGTTTCTTTATCGTTCCCATCGTGTTCGTCAGCCTCCCCTTCCTCTTAAACAAAGACAACAAAATGTTACATACCTTAAATATCATGTTACGGGTAGATAATATACGTATATAGTATCCCACCGGTTTTCCCCATAATCTCTCGGTCTCCCCGTAAAAATATATTCACCAGATTATAATAGATAATATCATATAATAATTAAATGCATATACAAATTAATTTTCCACACAAAACAATCCAATTCAATCTCTTCTATATTATTACATATTGTGCACACACACACATACATTTATATATAGTACCATAAAATAAAAACAAAAATTCTGCAAAATGGAAAAACGAAGAAAACAAATAAATTTTCCCTTAAATATTTTAATTAATTTTCCATCTTGGTGACAATAAAATACTATAAATAAATCTTGTATTTTGTTTTTGTTTTTTTCCCAAAAAAATACAAATGACAACCATAATGGTTTTTCCTCATTTTTGGAAAATTGTTATCCCTTTTTTTTCGTTTTGTTTTTGTGTATAACAAGAGAAAGATATATAGACTGAGATTTCCCTATACATAAAATACATATTCCATTGTTTTGATTCATTTCATTCAATTTATTCAGCAGCCGTACCACACACAGTTCGAAAAATTATAATATTTTATCTCTGGTGTAAACACTTTGCGCCTATTTGTGATTCACGGTGTATGGCATGGGGGGCGATGGTATATTTTAGAATTAATTATTGGTACCGCACATAATTAGATATAATCCTTGTACAAAACAAACTGAACATATTCATTTCAAATGTTTCTAAATACTAGAGGCAACGATATAGCTATGTGTGGCAGCCGAAGATACAATCAAACAGCACAACATCATCAATTTTAGTTACAATTTTGTATTTTGCATGTTTTTATTTTGTAAAAGACTTTTCCCGTTTTTGTTTTGTCTATTTTTGGGTCAAATTTTCCACTGTAATATTTATAACCGTAACATTGATTGACATTTTGGATAAGAGAAAAGAAAGGATAAAAGCTTTATGTTCAGTTGATTAAAATAAATGAAAATTGCTGTTGTTGTTGTTGTTATTGTTGTCGATGTTCAGCATTTCGAGGTAGGAGCACCCCAATTTTCTTTTTTTATTGAAGTTTTTTTTTTGTATTCTTTCTCGTTTCGTTCAGTTTAGGGATGTGTTTTGCTTTAAAATGCTGGTATCAGTTTTTGTCGATCTTATTTTATAAACGACTCGTTATTTTTATTATTTTGGTGCAAAAAAAAATAAAAAAAGTTTAGGACACATCTGGAATTTTGATGTGTTAAGTGAAAATTGATTATACAATAAAATAAAACAGAAAAAAGGGAAAAGTTATTGCGAAAAATGAAGAAAGTTAAAGCAAAAAAACTTATTTTAAAGTTTCGGTGCGAAAATTTTGAGCTTACACGATTATTTTGCGAAGCAAATGATTCATCAATATTGCACAGTATTGATTTTTTGTTAAAATGATTCAAACATATCGTATGACACATGCCCGTCATTTCAAAAGAAACCGTCATGATGTTCTCAGCTCTTTGGATAGTCTTAATTAAACCAGGCAACTATTACGACAAGTTTGCAGTGAAAACTGATCACTCGAATTAAAAAAGTTCTTTTGCCACTTTTCCAACTATTAATTGATTGACTGCATAAAACTATAAATTTTTCAAACACCATAAAAAGAACGTAAACATTGCAAGCATGCATTCATACATTCTTATCTCCGCATGGCTTTTCGAACTTAAAAATTCTCAGGGTGATTGGCTAGCCAAAAATAATGAGATCGGTTGCTGGTCCTTAAGATCTGCACTAAGCCAAAACACATTAGTACCATGATTAAGTTTATTCGTTCAGGAATTGCCCCGGCGGATGATGGTATTTCTATAGAATTTCTCAAATATATGCTGATCACATCATCCATATAATTTGGGATTTATCTAGGTTTAAACCGATACTTGAAGATTTATTTAATTCTTTAAATGTATACTCGGCTTGAAAATGAAAACTCAAAAGTGTTCTATATAAACTCTACTATAAAATCCCGACTTCTCAGTCAACCCACTTCCTGATATTACCTTATCCAAATTCCATTTTATTCATAATCACCTACTAAGCAGAGTAAACATTATGTTAGTTATATTCCCACTAACCTTACCGGCCTTTTATTTGTTGCACGTACCTCAATCTTTATTAAAATTTTTGAATTACTTTTTTGGCCTTTAATTGGTTATATGTGATAGTTACCAAAGTAGCTATCACATAGAGCTACTTTGGTGGTTAGGTGATTAACATTCTTTGTATTTTCGGTATTGATGCTTTACTATTAACTAAACTGTTAAAGTTCTTTGTTATTCGAGCAATTGTACCACTTTCTCTATCAGTTGCCCTGTAGATCTAGTGACTTTTAGTGTTCCTAATTCAAAAGCATAAGGGAAGTCAAAGCAACTGCCTCATTGTTTTCTTGTTTGGTGCCTATTGGCTACAACTTTACCAGTGTCCAGTGTTCTATATAAGCTCATCTGGAAAAACTTACAACAATTACATAAACACTGATGTTCATCAGTGCATACATCCGACTGCTCCGGAAATCCAGGAAATTTTCGCTGGCTGAAAAATCTTGATTGGAAGATAGTTGTTGCTACAGTTCTAAAGTTTTAATTTTCTAAAGAATAAACCGGCAATATCAAGAGTCGTCATATGATCCAAGTACCTTGAAATGGCTTACTATCTCATCATATGTGCCGAATATATTACCTTTGGTTTATATACGGAACCCTTACTTATCGATGGTTGCTTAATAAAATCTGGTACCTTTAGAAGTGGTGCAACAATATCTCAACCTCGTAATATACTCTATATAGTATACCACATCCTTCAACAAGTCAAAAAATGACTGAAACTCATTGGGTTCCTGCTAAATATCGGTAAATGTAAGCGTGGTAGTTTAAAATCGGCAGATGGGCCCATAATGTAAGTATTTGTTAGAAACTGAAAACTGTAAGTTTATATTATTGTTTTAAAGCTAGTTCTAACAATCTTCAATATATTCTTGAGGTACTCGGTAGTGATAGAATGTGTTATTTTATAATGATTTAGGCATGAACTGTATTAATCTTTTGTTGCTTCTTAATCATTTGGCTGCTTTTCAAAGAGAGTAGTATGTGCTTTTATCAGTGGTTAAGTTACAGAGAAGTCTACTGTAAATGATTTGTTTTTTAAGTTGTTTAACTATTATCTATAACATGTCTAATCCGTTTCCGCGCATGCTCTGTTTCATCTGTAAAATTATTTGTATTGACTACTTTAGGAATGCCCGCCAAACTATGTTCAGGAGTGCTATCCTTGTCTTTCAATGACATATTTCGTTCTAGAGCTTAAGTATGAATACAATTGTAGGCTGTTCACTGTTTCCTCAAGAAGTTTTCGGAACTTCCTAATGAAAGTAATAGCTGATCTAAGTACCCATATGCACTCGCTTTCATTGAATTTAAACAAATGGCACCTGGCAAATAACCTCCTTTAGTGGAAGTGATAGTCGAATTTGTTAGTAGAGCTGTTAACGTAGATATGGCTTCCTTAGTGTTTAGTGACAAACTAGACCAAACCAATGTTCCATTTTCAACCAAACATCCTGTGAGAAAACTATTCTGACTGCCCGTTTGCAAAATTTTATTAGAAAAATTGTCAATCCTAAAGAAGTTATTCTAAAGAAGTTTAAATGAGGCATACTGTAACGATATAGAATTTGATCGCCATTTACCCAATTATAACGACAGTTTGCAATTTATTTCGTTACATTATTGTTCGTCGTCCATATTTAGACTCATACATTTTTCGACTTTCCTGTCATAATAAAGTATCACACTCAATGATTAAGTCATTTCCAGTTGAATAAGCCTATTAAAATTCTATATTTCATTCTAGGAAGTTCTTCCATTAAAAATCGCCGAATAATTCAAATTTTTTATCACTTTTTTGATTTCATAATCAATCAAATCGTACGTCTTAGATACAAACAAACAAAAAATAAGCTGACTGCGACATTAAAGCAAAAAAATACGACAATAATAGCAAAAACATATACTCGTATGCCATACAAAAATTGAAAGTGATTTATGAACAAAAAATTTAATTAATTTCTTCATTAAACCTAAGAAATGAAAAAAAAACTACAAAGACGGGATGTGATTCATTCAACGAAATTCTTAACAATACACCAACAAAATACCAACAAAATAAATAAAATTCACTTGTCGTAATTAAAAATTCATAACATGTTAGCCCAATTGAACTATTGAATTTTTGGCGATATAAAAAAAAATATTTTTGCCATAACGCACTTTACCTCGTTTTGCTTGTCGCAAAATAACAATTCAAATGTCTTGTTGCTGTTTTATGAAGCGACACAGTACATAAATTACGTAATCATAAATGCTAGCCATCGCATTGCCAAAAACAAAATTTTTTTTTGGTGTTTTATTAATTAATCACCACCACCACTACCACCACCAACAATGAAAATGCGACAGCATCGAAAAATTCCGAGTTTTTGACTAATCTTGTGGAAAATGGTAGAAGTAAAAATACATAAAATTTCCATTTAGAAAATAGCAACAAAAAAAAGACGTTGGAAAACGAAAAGCACAACTTTTTCATTTTGATTATAATTCTAAGTGTTATATTAATGTCAATCAACGATAAAAATATAATTAATAATTAAACTTTACAACAACAAACAATTAATAAAAAAAAATATTTTTGAATAAAAAAGGAAAACTTTCTTGTGTTGTGCTTTTTAGAATAATAAATATAATACAGAAAAGTGCTTTATTGTTTGGATTGTTTGTTGAGTGGAGTTTAATTGTTGGATTTTGATTGAGTGAAAGGTTTTATGAATAGAAGTTTTAATTTAGCACTTAATTGGTAAGGGTGGCCGAATTTCTGTACACAAACATACTGATTGCAGACATTGCACAATGTTTTTGTCGTTTCAATCTCATAGTGAACATTTGAAACGTATTGTACATACTTGGACCCTATATTTTGGCTGCTGACTAAGAATACTTAGATGAAAGAAAGATACCTCTGGAGGCACTGTCCGTAAGATTTTCATCTAAGGGAATATATCGTCATTTATTGCGGTTGTAATATGAATGGAATTAGACACCAACCAGTCCTACATTATTTTTAAATCCGTATTCAACCCAAGCTGCAGGCATCAACAAATCTTAAATATAAATTAGTTTACAAACCAATTATAATTAATATTAAATATTGACATTATCTTAATACTTTTTTTTCGGTTTACATCTTGACTATGACATTTTTGTTTTGTATAAATGTTAAGCTTGGCTCATATCACTAAAGTAGCTCAATTTATTTATCTTAAAAAAAACATCTTTTTAGATTTCGTTGAATATACTCTGCTTCTTTATAGTCAAGCTTTGCAAGTTACCAGTAGGTAACCTACTGGTAACCACAGTTGGGCGTGTAAATTACACAATGTAATTTACTGGGTTTTTTACATGTAAAATGTATGTAAAATGTAAACGATTATTTTATACATACTGTAAAATATAAATCAACTTTTTCATTACAATTATCGCCATCTGTTACCAAATATCTTAATTATAGAAAAATTGACTATATACTACAGTGTAGTGTATTTGTGTTTATTTATTGTGATATTTGTACATATGTATAAATGTAAAATAAAGTGCAACTTTCCTATGATAAGAAATATTTTGACAATGAAATCTTGACACCTGCTATCAATAAATGTAATTTGATGAACGCTTCGTTTTTCGTGAGAGGAGTTAGCATATGGAATTCCTTGAATGGTAACTGCTGGGTTTCAAAAAGAATATTTTTCCCAAATTTAATTATTAATGTATTAATCAATTTATCTAGTATTAATTCTATGGTAAGGTTAGTATTATGGTATTGCTGCAAACTTAGGTTATGAAAAATTATTAATTGTAAGTAGAGTAAGAAAAATTAAATTGAATTAATAAAATTCACTACAGTTCCACGCTGAAATTCGATAATCATATTCGCTACCTTTTTACTACACTGGTTGATGTCCAGGCATAATGCATAGGCATTTTATCGAATGGATAGAATAGGGCTAGTATTTTCAGGCATACATTTATTTGATGAGGGTGAGACGGGTAGTGATAATTTGTTTGATTTAATCCTGTTTTTAATTTAAAGATTTAAATTTAAAAGCCAGTCAAACGAGTATAGATTCACTTCATTCATTTCACTGCAGAGAATTATTTTATTTATGATTAAACGTCAAATTGCAATTAGTTTTCCGCTACATATCGAAAGAAATATGCACTCTTAAAAATATTTTATTTTAGTTTATTCAAATGTAGCTAGATGGCACTATGTCACTAGTTGTTTATTTTGTCGAATATATAAACTAGTTTAAGACGTAAACAGATGGCATTGTAGAAGGATAGGTGATTTTTATAGTCTCAATGTAGATAACTAAAAGTTGAAAATAATTATGATTAACCATTTAAATAAAATGTTTATTTGGATTTTCTAATGCAAGTTATTCTTATAAACAAATGTTTGTATCATTTATTCAATATTTTAAATTATTTCTGGACGGATGCTTATTTTTTAAATATAATTTACATATTTTTGTAATATACACATTTTTTTTGTAATTTACGTTATTTACATGTAAAATGAAGAAAACGTTTTTTACATGTAAAACGCCCAACCCTGCTGGTAACTTGCAAAGCTTGACTATACTGGACGTAGTATTCTTGAATTGGTGGTTTTAGCTGTCTCTACTCTAACAAAACTGTCTTTGCCAGGATGGATCAGGATTACACTCTCTAATGGACATTTACACACTGGTAAGTTATCTTCCTTAATCAGAACAATGTCATCTAGTTTGATGATTTTTTTCGGTTTGTACCATATATGCTGAAGCATATTTAATAATCGATTAAATATTCTCTCTATAGAATGTTTGAATTAGGTTCTATACCTTTTGCCATCTAGTTAGCAATGAACGAGCCTTTGATGCTATTTGCTTACCGAGATAGCTCTAGTGGAAGCCCCAATAAGGAAATGGGCTGGAGTAAGAACTTCTTCTGTAATTGGAATATAAACCGGTCATAAATTCAAAATATTTTCAATCTGGCATAATAGAGTCGCCATCTCTTGATAGGTCAAATTTATGTATTTAATGTTTTTTCAGAGTGTTTATTCTATCCATTCCTTTTTGGGTCCGAAGCCGACCAAACTTTTTCACAGTCAATTTTAACGTCCTTCTTTACGTCGTAGCCAAATCGAGGACGCACGAATACAGGTTCACTTTTGGACATGCATCTGCACATTGCATTGCTCCAGCCAGCCGGTACTAATATGGAGAACATCGTCATCACCGATCGTAATCAAGGGATAAATAAGCCTTTTTTCAACTCGCCTCCGTTGGGATTCGAACCCGGTGCCATCAGACCCAAACACGGCAACTCGTTTTTTTAATGTTTTCAGTAAAGATGTGTTATCTCTACAGCTTCCCATTAACCGATATATAGAGAACAGGGTGATATAAAATACCAATCTATATGATTTTTGCTCAAATATTCTAAAATTAGAGCGTGTCATGATTCATTTCTTTTTCCAATTTACATGCACCTTTAAAAACTCATTGTAATGTAAGGAGCCATTTTCATTGTATATTTACTTTAAAATACTTCATTTTACCGTAAATATCTTCAGCCTCCCTGATCAAATCGCATATACTGGTTCTACACTGATCTGCAATTTAATTTTTGGAGTTTTAAATTTTATACAAAGAGCCTCACATATGTGACAACTCGAAATATTTTGATAAAACTGAATTTCCTTTTGAAGAGATCATCTAACCAATCATCTTTTATGGTAACGTTGAAAACTTGTTATGCTAATCGGGTTTTGCTACGCTCCTTTTCGATCTTCGTTTTTATTTACTCTGGTTTTGTGGTTATAGAAATAAGCTTAAACTGATCTGAATGTATCAACCACCAGGACTTGTACCACCACTCTTTTAGTTTCATCAATTGAGATGGATCTTCACCTCTCGAACCATGGTCGGCAGAATTGTCTACGCATTGTAACATTTTTCCGTTTTGGTTCATAGATTTGCAGTAAATGCTGCCACAGTAGGCACATTTGCTTATATCGGTCTTGCCGTTTCTTGGATTTGAGTTTCTTTATATTTGTTTGTGAATCGCATAGCATTTCGATATCTTCGAAATATTTGAACTCATCGCTTATTCTTCTATATTCATTTTCTTATAACTCGAATAGTTTCTCAGCCTAACCGGCTTTCATTAACCACCGTTTTAAGCGATATGACAGAAATAGAAAAAAACCTAAATGATCAAAAACTTTAGAAGCTTTCGACTTTATTTTCCTCTTAGTGATTATCGAGGTAAAACTTATTTAGAAGTTGTTGCTTCATGTTTTCATCTTTGTCACGTGCTATTGGTTGATGGGTTCAAATAGCCAAATAAGCCGAGCAAACGAGACAAAATCTCACAGTGGTCAATTTGTAGTACCAGATATGAGCACTTACCGGTACATCCTTTCCAGGTCGATAGTGATGGCCGCCATTAAAGACCTAAATCATATTAACGTAAGCCATAGCGTGGGTTGGTTTGTTGGTATTAATATTTCATTAATATTTCATTTAAAGAGCTTCCATTTGCGGTTTTGCTGAACTTATCGAATCCACTCGGACCTTCGTGGTGTCACTGAAATCTTTTGTTAGATTTTCGTTCAAATTGTTTTTTGAAGTTTTAAGGAACGGAAGTAATACAATATACCGTTCATTTTCACGTTTTTGTACGTCTCGGCGTGGAACGCCTGATATTTTGCTTCTTCAGGTGAAGTAATCGGGTTTGAAAGTCATCTCTCTTCAATCTCCCAACATTAGTGCAAGGTTCTGTCGATATCTTCATTGATTTGAGCTCTAAGTATCGTATATGAATGCTAAACTATGTTCTGCGTTTGATGGTTCGGTGATGGTTTAATGTTTCGGCATCGATTGAGTCAAAACATCAAAGTTCAACTCAGCTGGATCTACTTTCCCTTCATTATTAGCTTCTGCAGAGGCAATGACAAATGATGTCTGCCTTTACATTTTCTAAAGTTATATTTAGACTTGCAGAAATTGGCGTGTGGAATTAATGCAAGACAGTTGAAGCAGAGCTTCTTTTGTGCAACTTCTGTTTCTTCTCGGATATCGTTAATGATATGTATTTGTCATTTCCTCGCATAGTGGTTGCCGGAATATAATGACCATAACTCGTTTTGGAGTGCTGATTCCGGTTCTTGACATTGAATCGCCTTGGAGAAGGAAAATCGTTTTTGGTGCTTTCGTGAGGCCTCAAGTTTCCTTCGAATCATAATCTAATTTATTTCCTGGGGTATAAACGAGCCACGGATCATGGCATTGAGCTATTTTCCCCAGTACTCTCAACCATCGAATGACATCATCTGACACGGTTACGTCCGAGAGATGTCAAAGTGATTTTGAGCAATACTGCTGTATTTTTGATTGCCCTGGGAATTATCTAATAAAAAATAGGCCACGTGTTTGGGTGGGCTATATCTATTTTTGATCTTTTTCCCAGCTTTCTCATATAATTAGATTCTATAACACTTAAATGTTTGATTAATAAAAATGCTCCACCCTGGAGTAAACCTTTTAAATATTGCATTTTAGTGCATAAATGGATAATACGTTGAATGTATGGTAAATTGTTGTTTCAATCAAGTCACGCTAGAATGATCGAAACTCAGATTATATTCCACCAATGAAATACCTTGGAAATACTTCCATGGTAAACGCACTTCACCCTCTCGTTTGTTTAATGTCGAATCTCGAGCAAGAAATTGGTTTGATTCAAAACCAGCTCGTCCATGGCCTGGGATGTGGCTATTCTCGCCGCTAATTTTTCATTTAGTTTTCCCCATTATAAATAACTGGTTCTGCAATTCACAATGGAGCTCTTGAATCTTCTCGATGGAATCTAAATTTGTTTCATCGAATTACTCCTTTTGACTCTTTTCTAAATTTTGAAATTCCTTCAATTGAGCACTTAGAGTTAGTAGAGTTTGTTTTGAAGTTATTTCGCTTATTTGGCTTTCTTTTCCTTAATGAAAAACTTACGTTTGAATTATATCTAGATGCCTTAATAAACGTTTGATATTACGACTTCCCACCATTGTCACATTTTCACTACTCACTAAATACACCGCACTAGTTCACAAATACACTTGAATTATTATTGTTCCTTTAATACTATGGTACGGTTTGATAGTCCACGTATTTATCGACTAGTGCTTGGGTAACTAATTGGCTTTACAAATTATCCTCACAAATCACAGTTTTAATTTAAAAAAGTTGGGTATTTACTCACTACTATAAAATATACACCAACTTAACTTTGATCTGGCTCGATTGGATAATGTTTTAGTCACTTGTGTTGGCTTGGTATTGGTAATGGCTGCGAATTTTGCATATTGTTTTTTGTTTTTGTATATTTTTAAATAATTTTTTTATTTACGTGAATTCTTCGGTTTACAAATCTGTCTAACGTTGTTCTTCAGTAGACCATATCATCCTATTCTAATGTCAGGATCCACAAATACTGAATGAATTTGTTTTTATGTTTAACAGCGCGAACCAACCAAGGTCAAACATTTTACCTGTTTCTGACTATATGGTGAGTTTGGAACTGTGGATTTGTTCAATGGCGTAATGTTAAATTCGCAAACCTCGTGTTTTATTTATACTAAAGGCGCAAAATCTGTATTGTACCCGCATTGCATCTTTATTCTATATAAAGGTTTACTTACTTCCTCTAAGTAAAAATACTATAACAGTTTGGACGGATCTGAATGCCAAATGATATTTTTATATTATTATAATCCTTTGGACTCATGTGAATTTGCCGGTTCAATTTTTCTATATCGGTAGCAAAAACAATAAGATGTTCTTATGAAAACTATTATAATGTTACCCCACTATGGCATATAATAAAGACTATGGGTAGTGCCACCTAAAGTCAGAATTCGATGTAAGGCCTGATGAGGGATGATTTCATGTTAGGCCTGACCCATCAAAAACTAATCTTAGTTGTTTGACCAAGCAATTTTATTTTAACACATGGTGAGGTAAGAAAAATCCACCCTTCTCATTTATTTGGCCCAGGTTTGTCACATTTATTCTATAGCTTAGTAGTTTAGTAGTGATTCGATTTAATATGGACGAGTTTATGCACAAAATGGATTTATCATCTGGTTTAACATGCATGGTGACATGCCCTCTGGTTATTCCTGCACCTGAAGAACCCAATCCTGTAACTGATATTCTTGAATTCTTTCAGTCTAGTCCTAGCCACTGTTGCACCATGGGCTGAGTGATTGAATATAACTGGTCAAAGTACATTATAATTTTTCATCATAATTGTTGGTCGTATGGATTGAATACTATGGCTGATGTTTGTTGAACAGACAAAAGTTGATTGAACGAAACTTCTTGATCTTTGTATTTTTTTCTCGATTGATTATGACAAACCTTCTGAATTTTGTAAAAAGTAATTGTTGTCGGTGGTAAATTGTTGTCGTTGGTAAATCATATGACAATTAAAAGCATTAGAGGCCATCTGACCTTTGATGACTGGTCGATTTAAAAATGATTTGCTACTGGAAAGATGAATAGCCACCAAAGCGTCAATTTTAAATGTTAGGATCTTCGCCGAATTGTTTATAATCGTTGGTTGATTGAATTTTTATCGATCGAAACATGATTTCAGTTTAAAGAGCGCTTTTAAATAATTAGGCTCGATGATACTAATGTAAAGTAGAAATATTTGAACTTCAATCTTTATATGACGTTTAAGGTATTAAAACTTTTCAACCGTACGAAATGAAGTTGACATGTGAATTATGAACGAGAAGAAACCTAGTTGTGTGTTATTTTTCCTTACCAAATACAATCAACATTTGTCAGAGAGCTAAACTTCCAGCTGAGATCACGCCTGACCCCATTAAAAAAGATTTACACCTGCCATCAATAAAATCACCGCAGTATTCCAGTAGTCAGATCCATTGATTCGAAAAGATAGTCACTTTATAGCTCGCACACCTACATTACCATCATGCAAATAACATTGAAATTTTACTCGGAACTGATTTAGTTGGAGTTGTGTATTTGGTGGGTACCATACAAGGCAGTAAGAGGTTTCCGGTCGCTCAGAACATAAAACAACGGTACATTTTAGTCTGGAAGGTGATTAAAACGATACCCATTCAATTGTTGATACAGTATTCAATTCAAATTCAATTCATATTCAATTCATATTCAATTCATATTCAATTCATATTCAATTCATATTCAATTCATATTCAATTCATATTCAATTCATGTTCAATTCATATTCAATTCATATTCAATTCATATTCAATTCATATTCAATTCATATTCAATTCATATTCAATTCATATTCAATTCATATTCAATTCATATTCAATTCATATTCAATTCATATTCACTTCATATTCAATTCATATTCAATTCATATTCAATTCATATTCACTTCATATTCAATTCATATTCAATTCATATTCAATTCATATTCAATTCATATTCAATTCATATTCAATTCATATTCAATTCATATTCAATTCATATTCAATTCATATTCAATTCATATTCAATTCATATTCAATTCATATTCAATTCATATTCAATTCATATTCAATTCATATTCAATTCATATTCAATTCATATTCAATTCATATTCAATTCATATTCAATTCATATTCAATTTATATTCAATTCATATTCAATTCATATTCAATTCATATTCAAATCATATTCAATTTATATTCAATTCATATTCAATTCATATTCAATTCATATTCAATTCATATTCAATTCATATTCAATTCATATTCAATTCATATTCAATTCATATTCAATTCATATTCAATTCATATTCAATTCATATTCAATTCATATTCAATTCATATTCAATTCATATTCAATTCATATTCACTTCATATTCAATTCATATTCAATTCATATTCAATTCATATTCAATTCATATTCAATTCATATTCAATTCATATTCACTTCATATTCAATTCATATTCAATTCATATTCAATTCATATTCACTTCATATTCAATTCATATTCAATTCATATTCAATTCATATTCAATTCATATTCAATTCATATTCAATTCATATTCAATTCATATTCAATTCATATTCAATTCATATTCAATTCATATTCAATTCATATTCAATTCATATTCAATTCATATTCAATTCATATTCAATTCATATTCAATTCATATTCAATTCATATTCAATTCATATTCAATTCATATTCAATTTATATTCAATTCATATTCAATTCATATTCAATTCATATTCAAATCATATTCAATTTATATTCAATTCATATTCAATTCATATTCAATTCATATTCAATTCATATTCAATTCATATTCAATTCATATTCAATTCATATTCAATTCATATTCAATTCATATTCAATTCATATTCAATTCATATTCAATTCATATTCAATTCATATTCAATTCATATTCAATTCATATTCAATTCATATTCACTTCATATTCAATTCATATTCAATTCATATTCAATTCATATTCAATTCATATTCAATTCATATTCAATTCATATTCAATTCATATTCAATTCATATTCAATTCATATTCAATTCATATTCAATTCATATTCAATTCATATTCAATTCATATTCAATTCATATTCAATTCATATTCAATTCATATTCAATTCATATTCAATTCATATTCAATTCATATTCAATTCATATTCAATTCATATTCAATTCATATTCAATTCATATTCAATTCATATTCAATTTATATTCAATTCATATTCAATTCATATTCAATTCATATTCAAATCATATTCAATTTATATTCAATTCATATTCAATTCATATTCAATTCATATTCAATTCATATTCAATTCATATTCAATTCATATTCAATTCATATTCAATTCATATTCAATTCATATTCAATTCATATTCAATTCATATTCAATTCATATTCAATTCATATTCAATTCATATTCAATTCATATTCAATTCATATTCAATTCATATTCAATTCATATTCAATTCATATTCAATTCATATTCAATTCATATTCACTTCATATTCAATTCATATTCAATTCATATTCAATTCATATTCAATTCATATTCAATTCATATTCAATTCATATTCAATTCATATTCAATTCATATTCAATTCATATTCAATTCATATTCAATTCATATTCAATTCATATTCAATTCATATTCAATTCATATTCAATTCATATTCAATTCATATTCAATTCATATTCAATTCATATTCAATTCATATTCAATTCATATTCAATTCATATTCAATTCATATTCAATTCATATTCAATTCATATTCAATTCATATTCAATTCATATTCAATTCATATTCAATTCATATTCAATTCATATTCAATTCATATTCAATTCATATTCAATTCATATTCAATTTATATTCAATTCATATTCAATTCATATTCAATTCATATTCAATTTATATTCAATTCATATTCAATTCATATTCAATTCATATTCAATTCATATTCAATTCATATTCAATTCATATTCAATTCATATTCAATTCATATTCAATTCATATTCAATTCATATTCAATTCATATTCAATTCATATTCAATTCATATTCAATTCATATTCAATTCATATTCACTTCATATTCAATTCATATTCAATTCATATTCAATTCATATTCAATTCATATTCAATTCATATTCAATTCATATTCAATTCATATTCAATTCATATTCAATTCATATTCAATTCATATTCAATTCATATTCAATTCATATTCAATTCATATTCAATTCATATTCAATTCATATTCAATTCATATTCAATTCATATTCAATTCATATTCAATTCATATTCAATTCATATTCAATTTATATTCAATTCATATTCAATTCATATTCAATTCATATTCAAATCATATTCAATTTATATTCAATTCATATTCAATTCATATTCAATTCATATTCAATTCATATTCAATTCATATTCAATTCATATTCAATTCATATTCAATTCATATTCAATTCATATTCAATTCATATTCAATTCATATTCAATTCATATTCAATTCATATTCAATTCATATTCAATTCATATTCAATTCATATTCAATTCATATTCAATTCATATTCAATTCATATTCAATTCATATTCAATTCATATTCAATTCATATTCAATTCATATTCAATTCATATTCAATTCATATTCAATTCATATTCAATTCATATTCAATTCATATTCAATTCATATTCAATTCATATTCAATTCATATTCAATTCATATTCAATTCATATTTAATTCATATTCAATTTATGTTCAATTCATATTCAGTTCAGTTTCATCACTCATTCACATTTGGTAATGGAAATAACTTAATACAAGAAAGATTTGATCAATTTAAATTATCACGTCAACAACACCTAGTTTTTGAAAAGATTGACTGCATTTTTTAGTCAATTTCCATCCCCTTCAATTACAGTTCACCTCACCGTATACCGTATTAAAATTTGAAACATTTTATTAAAATGGAAATTCAAATAAACGATAAAAGAATTTAATTTTACTTTTTTAATAAAAATCGAATATTTTCGAATATTTCGTTTTCAATTTTATTGATTGCACTCCATATGTCGATAACAAGTGCGGTATTTCAACAAAAAAAATCACAACACAAAACAACAAAAGAAATGAACAGAAACTTAGATTAGATTTCACCCCCTTTGTATTTTAGAGATTCAACTTTTTTTCGTGTTTCCACCACAAGCTGTGAATTTTCCAAAAACAAGAACACCAACATAATAAAGAAAAGTGAAAGTTATTATTTTATGACCACACACACACACATACACATAACGGAAAATATATTTTATGGTTTTTCATATTTTTTGGCACATAATTTGAAATGTAAATCAAATTTTGGCCATTACTCGTATAATACGATTAAGGAGGAAGCTAAGGGGTGGACCAAATTGAATTCGTTTTGTGCAATAATATCCTGGCGCTTTGTTAAATATTTTCTTGGCAGACAATCATAAAAATACAAATCATAAAATCATTCATTTATAAAATTCAATGTGATTGCTCCATATAAATATATAAAATTTCCAGCTTCTTTTTCTTATTATTCATAATCGGATTGTTATTCTTGTATTTTTCTATCATAAACAACTCAAGTGAATAATTTAATAAAATTTAAAAAATAAAATTAAATTCTTACAAGTGAAATAAATTAAAATAAGCGATCTGTTATTGTTTTAAATACATAAAGATAATCACCTCATCTCCCGCCCAGACATGTGTGTGTGTGTGATAGGTAGTCTAAAATAAAATGAACATATCGTCGTTCTATAGTGACTATAGTGAACATTGCAATGTAGTTAGGCTATTTCACTTAAAAAATGTATAAAGGAAACTGCCATTTATTTTCTCAACTCAAGTGAAACGACCAACCACCATGTGTCTGTCGAATACAATTAAAATATTAAATGAGATAAATCTAAGAAACAAAAAAAAAAGTTTTTGTAGATTTTTTAATTAAATGTGACATCTTTTTTTTCACTTTGTCTTAGTCAATTTTTCAATTAAATTTTTTCACTCATTGTAATTTGCTTGAGAGTGCATATGAATGTTACCGCATATGATTCGCAAAAATATTCGTTTTTAACGTTATGATTTAGCAACAAATTAGCACAGTAGTTATGGCTACGGTAAAGAGGAAATTTCAAGAGGTATTAGATTCAAATTCTAATAGCTAGTGTAGCCTGAAATTATAATGATAGCAAACAAGTAGTCGTACGTTGTTGATTTCAAATAGATACAACGTTTATTGTTAAATACTAACAATTTTCAGAGTTTTTTCCAAACAAAATTGAATAATATGTCTATAATAAAACATGAAGCTAAGAAAACATTTTTTGCCAAAATCAGCAAAAAAAACATTTTTTTTAAAAGAATACAAACAATTTGTTGGTTTCTTAGAAACCTTAAAACTATGAACTCGGACCTTCTGCCCCAAGAGCGCAAAACGTTATAGATCTTTAATTACCTGTTGAATTTAAAACCTCTAAATTTGCTTCTAGTGAAGCGACTAGTAATCATGGCAATCAAATTTTACTCAAATTTTAATGAAACTCATATAGTTCTACAAAAAACAGAATCTCATGCATTACCTCATTATACGTGCGTGCTTTGTACCGCTCACATATCAGAAAATAATGTTTTGAAAGTATATACTCAGTATACTGATGTGATGTTTTCATCTATACCAGCACCAATATATACTTTTGGCGCCTGTTTAAAGAGTAATCTTGTTGTTATTAGTATATCCAACATAAAACAAATTCATGACAGCCGTTTGGATTCATCAATAATACCTGAGCAAGTTATTGGATTTAAATACAAAAATATGAAACAATGTCACAGAATGATCTTGATTGCTCTTGACTCCTCCAAATTAATTTTTTAGGAAAATAGGTTTTCGGAGATTACATGACGTATTGGTCATAAAACGGTTAATTCAATTCATTTGTAATGTTCAGTCAATTTTTTTTAAATCTGATTTGTATTTAATTTTTATAATTGTATGTTATTAATGATGTAATAAATTAATTAATTGTAAATTTCAGGCAAAAAGTAATCGAATTTATTGGATAATTATTGGATCGAATATAGTAATCCAATAAGCACAAGACTTGTGAAATTATATTATTATATTGTTATGTTATTTTATTATGGATTAATTTTTTATAGTTTTCAGTTAAAAATTAATTTAATTTATTACAGTCTACGGCTAGGAGAAATTAATAAATTTTATTTTTAGGGATATTTTTTTGCAGATTACAGTTGAATGATGGCACACTGGAGTTGTTGTTAAGAGATGACAGAATACAGAAAAGAAAATGTAGACCAATTCAATAAAATTGTGATTGTCTTATGCTAACAGTAGTTTGAATATTGGCTACCGGGAAACCAGACCAATTCTGTCATTACTGACACATCTTTCCTTTTCCTACACCACAAAAATATCAAAAACCCAACTAAGGCTTAATTAGTTGCGGTCCGGTTAATAATTTGAAAGTGGTTTTTAGCAACATCTTGCGAGTCTCGCTAGCCTTGATTACTGTAACTTGAATAAAATTAATATTTAAATGGAAGACCGTTAATGGTTAAAAAATGACTAATTTGCGTTCCGGTAATTACTATACATTGGTCCAACGAGAATAACCATTGCAGTGTGTAAATGCTTTGATAAAGTGCAGAACGTGCAAGTGTTCTAGCATAAATTCCAACAAAATTCCTCAATTATCAAGTTCAAATGGATTTCAATATCCCAAATATTCGGCATATATGTCCAAGCTGGATGTAATTGCTGAACGGTTGGCTTCACCAAAGTTACCATTTATGTCAGTTTGACATTTGAGTAATCAACAGAAGCCATATAAAATAATCGGCTTTAGAAATAGGTACAAGTATTCCAACGTTGTTTCGCTTATAACTAAGTTTATACAGTTTTTCGTCATAAATTTACTAAGTCAATGAACAATGAATTATTAGTTTAAGCTGGAACATGTTTAGCAACCTCTAAACAATATAAAAGAAACCACAACCTAACAAAATATTTACCCAAAGGTCAAATATTCTAAAATTAAGCTCGTAACACTTCTATTGTCTTGTACAAGTTAATTGGTCAACAAAAAAATTAAAATTCATTTTTACCATTTTCATTTTTACTCTAATTACCCAGCTCGAAAAACAAAAGAACCCAAGATATAGGGTCGGACAAAAAGTTGTTATTTTTTTCACTTTCACGGTTTAAACTTTTTTTGTTTTTGCGATTTTTGTTCATTTGAAAATGTTGTGAAAAAAGTCAAGATATAGAAGAAAAAATCTTAATTAACTTTTTCTTTTATCATACGAATGCTTAAAACATTTTTCTCCGTTTTTTTTTGTGTTTGATTAACAAAAGAAAATTAAATAATAATAAAAAAAAAGCTCAAAAAAAAGCTCCAGCACAGAAAAAAATTTAAGATAATTAGATTAGATTTTCATTTAATTTTTAATTTAACGTTATACACAAGAAGGACATTGTTGTTGAAATGTGAATGATCTGAAAATGATAAATTGGTACAAAAAAAAAAAAAAAGAAAGAAAATCTTATTACATGCTGAAGTCGACGAAAATATGGGTGGTAGCGTAGGGGTGGTACATAACGATACGTAGTAGTTGTAATAATAAATTTATTATTATTATTATTATTATTATTATTTTATGAGGTAGAAATTAATCGATAATTAATTTTTATTAACGTAAAATTAAGAACAATAAATTAAATCGTAAACACATACACAAATACACACACAAAGGCAATAACCTAATGTTGTATGCTCAATATTTCTTTCGTATACGGTAATTGGTTAAATTTGATTTGGCACAGGCGATCTGGGGTTAATATCTTTAACATTATTTCATGCTAATATACCGGGTGAATCATTTAAGTGGTCAAAACCTAAGTGTTAAAACTGTATAAAGGCCTGATAATTTCTTCAACTAAACATGATTGTGAAAAAAACAAAAACAGATGGCGAAGTTAATTTATTAAGTCAACAAACCTTTCAACAAATTCTACACTTTTTAATCGGCCGTATAGTGACGGTTAGAAAGTTGCTTACCATGCTGCGATTCCGAATTTGATACTCACTATTCATCAAAATTTATAAATATGAATTAAATAATTAGATCTTGTACGGAGGACCAAATTGTTCTTTGGGACCACCTACTACGTTCACCAATTTTTAATAAGTGGTTAATCAGGTTTTTTAAACCGTAAACGAAGCTTAAGATCTGCACAATATGCTAGTAAAAACAAGCTAAAAGATTTTCTAACCTAAGGGTCTATGTTTCCGATTGAAATGGCATTGTGAAAATAATAAACAATATAACGCCATTTGAAAAAGATGAACTTGATTACACTCACCCACTGAAAAGCAACTAAAAGGACTAACCATAGTAATAAGAGGAATAGTAACCTGCTTAAATGGAAGCGATATATATGTTGCTTTTGTCGAAAGCAAATTCTATTATAAACATCTTAAATCGTGATAGAATACTTTAACTAATGTTTTCGTTAGAACTTGAGAAAGAAAAGGAAAAGTAAAAGGAAAACACAGTACCTATATATGTATATAATTTAAAATATTTGCATCGCATAAATCACCAAAGAAAAACTCATGAAGAAAACCGGACCAGTTCAGTGCATCAAATGCCTAGAATACGGACATACTAAAGTTTAATGTGCATTGAATGAAGTTTGTTTTATTTTTGTTTAATATATGATTCTAAACATTACAAAATAAAAAAGCTTCATCAGTGAAGCGCGGAACCATTTGAAGAAAACTTTATACAAAGAAAACTTTATACAAAGCATTTGGAGGAACTCACAAGGCTCGTAGTGGACATGAAATAAATGACAGGTTGGATAGTAAAAGATAAAGGCAGTTGTATCATGTCAAATCATTCACCTTGTATATAGTATATAATATTTTGGTAAAGATTTCTTGATTTTATTTAATGGAAATATTTCGATTTGGAAAATTATATTTTTCCTTCTGAATTGATTTTGTGTGTGTGCTAATGGAAAAACAAGTTTTAATTACTTTTTATTGTTTCTGATTTATAGTTTTATCCAGAAACGTATATTGGGAGCTAAATAAGATTTTTATTTTATTTCCGTCCGGGAATATCCGCGTGGGTATAATAATACATATACTATAAATTGCGTTGTTTGCGAAATTAAGTAAAATCATTTACTAGGGCCTAATTTATTTTAGCAGTATGATGTTAAAAATTCAATTAAGTTGAGTTTCAAACACAAAAAGACCAAACGCAGCCGTTTATGTAGTACTGCCATAGTACAACAAAAAGTATTGGAAACCAATCTTTTAAAGAAACATTCAAATGAAGAAAGGAAATATTCCGCAATTGATCGAAAATTACTTGCAATGTATCGGCCAGTAAAATAAGATCATTATTTCGCAAAAGGTTGGAATTTCTTTACTAACGACCGCAAATCTTTGATCTTAATATTTCAGTCTAAATACTCAGCTTTGACAGAAATACTAAGTTTTGCTCTGTATGTAGAATTTAGAATAAGTTTTGCTATAAAAATTAATTGTCATCTCATAAAGCAGGATGACTCAGTACTTAATACTTTAGTATTTCAGCATACTCTGAATACAATGTCGTGGAAACAACTTCATATTTCAATATTTAAAATGGCAAATCGCTACCATGGGTATCAATAATCAATCTTGGGAGGAAAACTTATGAACAATTATGGTCAACAGTAAAGATGCTGCCTAAAGTTATGTTGCTTTAAATTTCCTCCACAATTAATCTAGTGCTGTTGCAAAGTCTAAGGTAGCAATGAGTTTAAAAACTCAACAGGGTACTGCTGCCGGTACCACTATAGGGCGGTACTGCTAGTAAGATTATACCCTTCTTCATAAAGTTTTGGTGAAATGCATTCTTAATCTTAATTGTATCTTTATTATTAGGACAAAGGATAGCTTGGAAAGCAAGGTCATCCTTGGAGATGCTGTTAATATTATTACCAAACACCGAATCAATATTTTCTTGTGATAATATCTCGAAAGATAGCACGTCGAAATAAAAAGGATGGTTTGGTTGATCAAAATATCATATAATGAGGTGAAAAGGGAAATAGAAGGACTTAGTGAAAAATTAGAAAAATCCGAGTTAGCTCTAAGGGAGGATCGTGAAAAAACGAGTTGGCAACCCGTGACTGATCTCTCTTGCTAGTACGTTACTAGCAGGTATTTCGACTAATCAAGATAAAGAGAAAAGCGAAAACATAAACGATTATAGTGCAGATACTGCTAAATGTAAGGGAGATTTAACACCTCAGTTAGGCAAAAAGATACGCAATACAAGAAATCCGCTTACTATGACAAATTTCAGTCCAGCCTTAGAACTGGTAGAAGGAGGAGAAGATAAATTATAATGGTAAAAACTAGCACCAAAAAGACGGAAAAGAATTCGAAGCTGCCAACTTCGTCCAGATATACTTTTGATATGAAAAATATGCTGTATTGTAAGCCGAACTGCCAATGAACGTAAAGGCAAATTAAAAACCGGCTGGTCTATAGGGACAAAATTAATATTCACTAAACTACGCAGTGAGATAATTTGCTATTGAATTGGAAAGCACTGAAAACAACCGCAAACTGTTTTGTTCATATCCTAATTGAAGAAAATCGGTCAGAAAACTAATGTTAAAGCTTTGGCACAGGAAGGTCTCATGAAGGGACTAAAGGATTGATATAAGTACTATACAGAACTTCTATAAAATCACTAAAAGCTTTATATCGGAGCACACAAATGGGGGGATTAGCTTTTCAAGCCAAATAGGAGAGAATGTCATATCCAAAAAGAAAATAAGGATTGGTTTAGTGATTTTCCGAATTCAAAAAATTAACAAGCCTTTAAAATGTTTCAATGTATATTATTTTTCTTTAAAATAATGGAAACATGGAGAATGTTATGTAAAAATATGAAGAAACTACGACTTGAAGACAGAATTAAGTAGGAACGCTTATAATTTAAAATTATGGCAGCTTGAGATGAGCTGGTTTCGCGAAGTGATACTTAAATTGCAAAGAAAATTGGGTTTTAGGGTTTAGTCGGTAAGAATCCGACACTCTTGCAATAATATGATGGTCTTTTCTACCGAATTTGAAGATTCCCTCCTCCACAAAAAAAAACTACTCTAACAAAAGACAAACCAAAAAAAATCTTACAATAAATGACCTAAAATCTTCCTATAAATGATACCTATAAATGATATCTTCCTATAGAAAGATATATCTTTAATATGGATGATCCACTAAACTCAGGACGGCAAGAATCCACTTGTTTGAGTCATGATATTAAGATTCCATTCAAAGGTACCATTCAGTCTGAGCCTTCCACATAGCATAGCTTTCGAAAAGTATAGAACCTCAAATCGGTTGCCACGAAATGAACCCTGCGGTGGTATACTATAATATGGTTAAACTATTTTACATATTTTATACAGTGTACAACTATTTATCAGTGAATTATACAGCTTGAATTATAAAATCATCCTACATTAGCTATATGCGGTGGTAGTTCAACATCATGATTGTGAATATCGCTCTGCTGTTATCATATAAGAAGTGAGACGTGTGAACTGAAGTTCAGGAAATTGCAAGATCCCACGAAATTATTGTCCTCACATGATTCATGTAATCAGACAACCTTTAATGTACGTGTCGTTATATGTGGAATTATGGGTAAAATAATTTCAGATGTATAATGAACAAAAGGATTTTTCTTGTTTTTTTATAATAAAATTTATAGTAAAATTCTTAGCTCGCTTTGATAGATCGATTAAATTAAAGATAGTCACGTGTATACTATAAACTAAAAATAGTAATGCCATCTAGGGAATAAACAGCAAGTGATATCCATAAAACAATATTTAAAAATAACAACTCTGACAGTACAGTACTAGCGAAAATTTTGCAAAACAAAACCAAAGAGAAGAGTTACACTTCTAAATGATCAGGACGTCCATCATATTCCCCATTATACTCATACGATTATACCCAATATATTTCCAGCTGATTTAAGTTTATCCAGTTTTGATTTGTTATTTCCTTAGAAAAATTGACCCAAATAAAAAATACAGCCATTTAAATAGTATCAGTTATTATAATTTGCTTTTATCTTAGATGACGTCGCCGGATTTACTCAAATAAACTGAAATGGAAAGGTAAACCTCGCTCTGACGCAAATCTGTATTTTGTTCTATACGTCATATGGCAAAATTCAAAATTCCACAAAAAAATGTTTGTCATTTAATCATTATCACTCATTATCAACAACATGGCACGAACAGCATATTGAAATAATATTTACACCCCGCACATGCAAAGGTGTTAACACTATTCGCTCACATACAACATTTCCTTAAATCTTATTTATTTTTTGTGTAAACGGAAAAACATTTTCCGCTCAATTAAAAAGTTAACAAACAAACGAACAAAAAAATAAAATAATTTTCCATATAAATATTCATAAATAAAAAATTTTTACAAATTTTCTACTCAACATCGCAAAATTTTTCGTTAAAATTTACAAGTTTTTCGTTAAAATAACATAACATTTTTCCTCCTCGGTTTATATGTAAAAAAAGATTTTCTTATATTTTCTTATTTCATTTTTCCATAATATACATTACGACTCAACAACAATCTGTCACCATCTGTCTAAATAAAGTGAAATTTTCTTAACAAACACAAAACTAAGTAAAAGAGAAAAGTACAAGAAAACAGCAAAAAAAAAATCCTTGTTCAGATCGACGAATATGTACTGTTCTGTGTGAGTGTGTGTGTGCGCTAGTAATTTATTCATAAATGTATGAAAAGTTTTTCATGAAAAATAAACAAATAGAAAATAAAAAAAAGTTTTTCTTTTTTGACAGTTAAAATTTTCATTTCATTTCTCTTAAGTTAATTTGTAAATTATACAAACGAAACAGTAGGCAAAATATTAGTCGAAACCGAAAGAAAAATCAATAAGGAAAATCATTTTAAAAAGTAAAAACAAAAAAGTTTTTTTGGAAATCCTTTTTAATTTTTTAGAAAGGGTCCTCCATATTTAATGTTATAGGGATCTTACAACTAAATGTGTGGATCTTTCCTTTGGTTCAACTACCCACCACTCACCTAGTGGACAAGAATTTGAAATTATGAATCAGTCTGTACTTATCTTTAAATTTAATATCTGTCCCGAATTGATCGAATTGCTTTAATGACAGGCTTTTCGTTAAGCCTCTAAACTGTAAATAACAGAAAGCTTCCTTTGATAGATTCACAGCTATCTTAAATAATATTCTTAACGTTATCAACAATAATAATTATCATTGCAGTAGAGCTACTCCTACGATATTCTTAGACGAATCAGTGTTTATACTTTTATAATTTTCGCTTCTTGGGGAAAAATGATTTGCATGTTTTTACGAATATGTTATTGCAGGCATGAGGCCAAGTCCTAACCAATTTGTATTGGCTGGATATACAAAAACTTTCGATTAAGAAAGCTACCAACCATGCTTTTTCTGGATTTTGAAAATTTTCCATTTAGAACTTAAATACCATGATGAAAAAGGCTCAATGTTATTCAACTTCAGGATTTGGAAAATTTTTGGATTTTGGCATATATTTCAAGGTTAAGAAAGCTACCATCATCATGCATTTTCTGGATTTTGAAAAATTTTCGTTTTGTAATCTAAATTCCACGGTGTAAAAGGCTTACCATTATGCAGTTTTGAATTTTGAAAATTTTCGAGTTTTGGCATAAATTGTATGGTTAAGAAGGCTACTTATCATGAATCTCCAATATTAAGAAAAGAAAATTTTCGAATTATAACGTAAATTCTATGGTGCCAAAAAGGCTTACGCATTTTCCAGACGTTGAAAATTTTCGCGAGATAAAATTCTAGAATAAATCCCGAGGTGTAAGAAAGCTAAAATCATCATACATTTTCTTAATTTTAAAAAATTTTCAATTTGTAACCTAAATTTCATGGTGAAAAAGGTTTACCATTTGGATTTTGTAAATTTTCGAATTGTGGCATAAATAAACCTTCAAAAGGTTTAAGAAGGCTTTCATCTTCGTGCATTTCATAAATTTTGAAAATTTTCGTTTTGTAACCTATGTTCTATGGTGAAAATAGGCTTATAATATTATAGTATAATGATTACACCATTCAAGGATTTTGAAAACTTTTGAATTTTGACACAAACTTCGAGGTTTAAAAAGACTATCATCATGCATTTTCTGAATTTTGAAAATTTTCGAATTGGGCACAAATTTCAAGGTTTAAGAAAGTTGTCCACCATGCATTTTCTGGAATTCCAAAATTTTAGAATTTTGCATAAGTTTCAATGTTTAAGAAAGCTAACCACTATGCATTTACTGCATTTTTGAAAATTTTCGATTTGGAACCTAATTCTATGGTGAAATAATTTCTACCGTTATGGAATTTTAGGGCTTTGAAAATTTTCGAATTTTGGCATAAATGTTAAGGTTAAGAAGGTTTTTCTAGATTAAGATAAGAAAATGTTCGAATTGTAGCGTAAATTACATGGTGCTAAATACACTTACCATTATTTTCCGGATTTTGAAAATTTTGGATTAGTTCTAAAATTGCATGGTGAAAAAAACCTAACTATTTATAAAAAATTTAGATTTTTTAAATTTTCGAATTGTTGAATGCTTTGGAAGGATTAAGAAGGCTTACAATGGTGAAAAAGGCCAAATTTCCAAGGCGAAGAAAGGCTTACAATTATGCAATACGTGGATTTTAAAATGTTTCAAATTTTCCTATGAAATTGTGGCATATATTTCGAGAATTAATGTAATTCCATTTTTCATTAACTTTTCAAACAAGATAATAACCGCTAAACTACAGTTCTGTAGGCCACCTAACAACAGGCTCCAGGACTGAAAGCTCTACCAACACAAAAAATTAAGCTACAATTGTTTTAAGCTAAGACAGTCCTTTTTAATAAATTTTACTACAAAAATGAGATTTTCGTAAAACAAGTCATATTTAGAAGCTCGCATTACGAAGATAAATTTACTTTACCAAGATAATATTAAAGCTTGCCACCATTGGCGAAAGAACATCTGCATACCCCAGTGCGATAAAACAAATGGTGGAGAGTTGCGACAAACTAAAAGGGGAGCTCTAACAAAGCTTATATTCCAGACCTCCCAGAACACCAACAACATCGACGACAGAGATATCACATGTACTGTAACTACCGAAAATAAAAATATTTCCTGACGACTAATTAAACAAAGGGATAAACCTCAAACCAGGCAAAAAGAATGGTGATCAATGGCCGTTATCAACACCTTACAAATAGGTGTAAAAGGTGTAACTGTAGTCTCTCTCTTGAACCGGGGTTCAAGAGAGAGACTGCAGTTACAAGCTATTTCGAGGTCATTAGCACGCGTCAATTGTAAGCAGGAACCAACAAATGCTTGGAACTCACTGCATAAAAACCCTCACTGCATAAGCATAACAAGCAAAAATATCTAGCAAACAAGTATTTCAACAAACTTATATCACTACCAACGATACAAGTTGCAACTGCCTGAGTAGTATGAAGTCTGAATGGCACTGGGAAGGAAATGTTATACTGCATAGCGCGACTACATATAGAATCGCCTTTTGAGTTATTTGTAACGTTTACTCTTATAAAGATAAGGATCCAGAATCTGCCAGGCTATATATGAAACATAATCAATCCCTCAGAAAAATCCCGAAAATATCGGAACATTTCGACTTCATGGATAGAATGTTCCATTCACTTGAATCAATGGGAAGTACCAAATCAACTCTTTTTCGAGTAAAAAGTATGGCATCAACCATGCTACCATTATAAGGCGAGTAAATGCCACCACAACCAGCACTATATCTTGGGTCAAGGCTTACAACCATAGGTTAGAATAATGAGAAAATGTCAATTTTTGATAGAGCAATGCTAGTGAATGTATTCGACCTTTGCGTAGGTAGCCTCGCTCAGCATGAAAAGGTCAGTACAGATTTCTATCGTGTATAGTTTTCAGTGCGTACCACTATACACTTCTAAAATGCAAAAATTCAGCATAATAAAACATGAGTACAACTCAAACTTTTCTGGTCAACCAAACCCATTTGGTCACCTACATGCTAATAATAAGAACCTTGATAGATTCAAGTTCTGCCCACCTTTTGAATTTAAAAAGAAGAAAACCAACGTTAATATTGCAGGCATAGGTGGTAAGAAGGTTGGCATGTGCAAACACACTATCAATAACAAGTTAAGACCAAGATTTTTCGACGGTTTTATCTGAACGTATAAGAGGCCTTAATATTTGACAAGCTTGCTCAGCAGCTATACCGGAGACCAATAATGACGTTTACAAATTGACGATTGAAGAGTAACTAAAATTATCATCGAGAATAACCATATTCTATAAGAAAGATGTCACACTAATGCATTAGTCAAACAGATGTTTTATCTGACGCAAAAGGAGCCTATAGGCTATAAACGTTGAAGTGAGTGAAAGTTGTTATATTCCACACCATGGCGTACTTAATGTTTAGTGCTTCTGCAAAAACCACTATATGGGTGCATGATTAAATAACTTGATGATGGCCGGTTAAAAGTTACAAGAGAATCTTGCAGATATTTTTCTTCGATGGTGGAGACACCAAATCGAAATTACCAACGAATATTTTGGAGGAGTAAAAACCATTATGGTTACAGATTTAAAACTTTTACTTACGAACAGGTGCATGCAGCTTCCTAGCCATATGAACTTTCTTTTGGCAGCTAGCTATCCTTTCGTGAAATGTGAATAATGTTTTCGTGGATAAATTATTAACTGGAAGCGACTCTATTGAGGAAGCGGTGAAAGTTGTCAACCAACTCAAATTACACACGCAACAAGGCAGATTGACCCTGAGAAAATAAGCGTTAAATTCCGTTGACATTTTGGAACATATTACATGGTGGCATTCAATTAACCCTATAGCTTGCTAATAGTAGAAATACTTCATTCTTGAACTAATAGGAACGCTACCAGCTGCTAAAGTCCAACAATGATAAGCATTTGCGAGAGCGAAAATCATCTATACTGGTCCATACAATTAAGAACAGCTAAAGGAAAGAGACACAAGGCATACAAGGGAAGGGGTATACCTCTATTTGTACGAACATTTACTCCGACAATGGAACTTACTTTATCGGAGCTATAACGCTGAACTATAAAAAAAACTATCTCACAACCACAACAACACTGCCAAGTAATATATTAGCTAATTTGATCTTTGATGAACTTATCTAGCATTTCATACCACCTCACAATCCTCATTTCGAGGTTTTTGGGAGGCTGGAACAAAATGAGTAAAATTTATTCTCAAACGAATTATAAGAGTTTGAAACTTTAAACTTGAAGAGCTATATGCAACCCAGATTGAAACGAGCCTGAACTCCCAACCTTTAACGGTGATTTCCTCGAGGTGCCACCAAGTGTGAATATAGAATCCATAGGATTAACAACAAGTTGGCACATGACTGAACAAATGGCATAACATTTTTGAAATTACTAATCATCGGAATGTATTCACTAAATACCGAGAGCAAAATGTTCCATCTGTTCCATTCTTTTATTGGTTTATTGACTGTACGAACCATTTTTCACAACTTACTCTCATCTTAATATGATCTTAATGGTTCTCGGATGCATACAAGGGTTTCGGTCTCTTTTGGATTTATTATACGAATCGAACCTATATAAGTCACCAATTTCTGTATTATCTTTGATTAATTTGTTACCGTTATTCAGGCAAATAACAATAAAAGAGTAACAATAGAAGATCGGGACATTCTAATTGGAACACCTTTTATTTCGGTTATTTGCTTTAACTCCTTCTTATCTCTATGTTTAAATTATATTTGGTAGATATGCCAAATTCTACATCTTAATTCGAACACAGCTGGTTTTATTTTTTTGTGTATTTAGAATAAATTGGATAAGGCAAATTGATTTTCTTTAAACTCATTTGACCATATCCCCCTCTACTCGAAACCATCGAAAACATGAACGACAAAAAAAAGGTAAATCTAACCCAATCAATTTAAGATGTAGATTTCTTTTGAAAGTCCCAATGATAATTACGTATAATTATAATTTATCTCTTTATTTATTTGCAATAATTCAAAATCATTTTTTCATTTATTTTCCCTCAAGAACTACACACAACGTTCACAATATGTAGAAATGCTTTGATATGAAAAAGATCAAACGAAAATTCTAAATAATCTAAGGGAATTGACTACCACGATAGTATCGCGATATAAATTTGATGTATCGATATATTCATATACAATTTCCCCTTAAATTTATATAAAAAATCTAGGCTATTTCATTTAGACGTACACTCATCGTTTTACTCTCACGACATAATTTGTTTTATTATGACAATAACAGACAATAAAAATGTCATCTCTTTTACAGTTTTTTTTTTTTGCTTCTTATTTGTCGTCTTCGTTCCGTTTATCATAATTTCATTTTAAATACCTGTGATAATAAGTTCTTGGAATTATCTTATTTATATTTGAGAGCACGAAGATGTTAAATAAAAACCTAAATCGCGTGTTGTCTTCTTTTTTGTCGTCTTCTTGCTATATAAACGTATTCTTGTCAATTTAAACAGTTTTCTTCTTATAGTTTTTGTATTGGTTATGCATTGAACACCAGACGAAACGACTTGAAGATTATTATTTACGATATTAAAATGTAATTAACAACAATTTTCAATTAAATTATACAAAAAAATAAAAAATAAAATAAATTCGTATGATAGTTTATAAGAAACTGGTTCGTGCACCAAAATCATTTCTCTGTCGTTTTATTAATGAAAAGCAATACCAGCGCACAAAGGAAGACAACAAACTTTTTATGGTGAAGCTATTTATTTTTTTTTTAATTTTTTTTTCATTCAATAATTGTTTGAACAACAATAACAAAACTTGACAACACTCTATATAAATTGCATGTCGCATTTTTTTGTGCGGATAAAACGCCATTGCTGGCCCAGTTTAACAATAACAATTTTATTTTATTATATCATCGGATCACTTGATAACTAATGATAGTTCTATAATTGTTTGTGTGTTCAGCCTACACAAATGTGTAGTTACATTTTGGTTGTTCTAACGAAATTAGAACAAAATTACACGTTTGTGTATGAATTTTAAACCAATTCGCTCGCCATATTTATATAATAATGACCATATTTAAAATCCAACTGAGAAATCTTGTTTTTTGATAAATTTAGGATGGTAATAAAGTCCGGAAAATTCAAATATTTATAATGGATTTTCAAACCAAAAATTGACCATATCTAAAAAATGCATGAGTCAATGGTCTAAAACCGTGATGTTTATATCAGAAATTGTTACTGGTTAGACTACAAATTAGTGTCATTTAGTTCATGTTCCATATCATTTACTAACAAAAACTTCACGATTTGTTATTTGTATTTGCCAACACACGTTTGTGTAGCTTTTGCTAAGCTTTGGTCGTGTCTGTAATTTTGGAAGCCATAAGCTGTAAGGCTTAATGTTGAGCTTCCTAAATTAAATTTTGTCTGTGACTGTGATCGTTGTACCATCTTTGTCATCTTGGCACCCACTCCGACCACAGTAGCTAAATGTGTTAATACAACAACAACAACAACAACAACAACAAAATAGATATAACACAATAAAATGAAGAAGAATATACTATAAAAAAGCTGTTTGAAGACAGGTGCTAACAACCTGATTGTACTTGAGAATAATTTAAAGTTACTTGACTTTTTGTTTAAAATATTTTTTTGTTCACATATGTATCCGGAAGTCTTTTAGTAGACATTTTGCCCTCTGTATAACGGTATACTTTTGTTTTTGTTTAAATTATTATAGATCGATCTTAAAAGAATTCCAATACTATATAGGTCAACCTGCAAAGTAACGGGGGATGTGCAAGGTCCATAACCGTGCAAACAGATTGGTTTTGCTAAAGATCTTTTTTATATTTTTTAGGTCAAAATAATAATATATCCTGTCCATTTAACTCTGAAAATCTGTTAAAAAACTTCACTAGTGAATTCTGTTAGATATTACCAACCATTCAATTAATGCATCCAACTATCGCTTCCTGGCCTAAAAGCTCAGATAAAAGTGTACTAGATGCAGGTTTAGGCACCTGGAGACTAATCACGCTTTGTAATATCGTGAAAATGTATTTGCATAATGGGTTGCACATCACTTGAGCCGGTGTTGGAGCCATGCACACGTGACATGTTATTAACGATGTTCATAAAAAAGTTTATTGTCTATTAAGTACGTATACGGAGCACAATGTTGAGGTTAAGTTTATTACAGAGGGTACCCAAATAAACTGTCCATCCTGTTTCAGGGCTTAATCTGTCTTATTCATTAGGTACAATGCCGCATGGTCGCATATTTAAAGACCTAAATTTGAATAGGCTTTCAGATGTAGCTGTGATCGAAGTGCTGTATAAGGAAAATTCAACCAGAATCTAAGAACTGCATCTACTCAAAAAACTCCAACTAAGTAGGGGATTAAAACGATAAGGTTAGACCTATTTTATTTAACATGTCAATTTGAACATTATTTGGTTCAGTAGTAAATAAAAGAAACGGATGTGGTCTTAACGATATGAAATATTTAATCTTGGTATAATATGTGGGTTATTTGGCTTCGTTTTCCGTTTTAGAAGCCATTTCGTTAACAACCTCTCTTAACTATATAATCTTTGAAACTGCAACATCCACCTCAGAACAGCAACACTCTGGCATGACTACATTTATTGTTTGATTCAGTCAAGTTATGGACTTTTCTAACACATTTGGTTTAAAGCCAATTGAAGAACTGAATAAAGAGAACAAAGAAAAACTATCAGGACTGACATTCAATCAAGCAAAATTTGTTACCCTGCATATATAAATAGACAATTTACGCTGCCAGGAGATCGGCTACCAGTTTAGTGAGATGGAGAAGCTTAAACACATCTAGCCATCCTATCAAAAATGTGCGTACCAACATCGAAAATTTTGAAGCAGTTCAATCAGACACTAAATGATAGAGGCACTAAATACATTTATTGTACTCCATTTGACTTTTATAATGAGAAATTCAGTGTCACTAATGGGTACACTTATACAACTAGATAAACTTATTAAGAGAAAAGATAAAAATTGGATGATCATGTTCCAAAGAACAATTGCCGAACTACTTTATCTAAGCTGAAAAAGAGCGGCGCGAATGTAGTGCCAACTTACATCTTTATGAACATATCTGTAGTAATACATATATTTAAGCATTTAAGAAGTCAAGTCAAAATAAAAAAAGTGGAAAAGTTTGCCCCCTGAATGCCTTGGCTGAATATCTGAATGGCTCACTTGGAGGAGAGTTGCGAAACGACGAAATAATATAATAATAATAATATAATAATATAATAATATAATAATATAATAATATAATAATATAATAATATAATAATATAATAATATAATAATATAATAATATAATAATATAATAATATAATAATATAATAATATAATAATATAATAATATAATAATATAATAATATAATAATATAATAATATAATAATATAATAATATAATAATATAATAATATAATAATATAATAATATAATAATATAATAATATAATAATATAATAATATAATAATATAATAATATAATAATATAATAATATAATAATATAATAATATAATAATATAATAATATAATAATATAATAATATAATAATATAATAATATAATAATATAATAATATAATAATATAATAATATAATAATATAATAATATAATAATATAATAATATAATAATATAATAATATAATAATATAATAATATAATAATATAATAATATAATAATATAATAATATAATAATATAATAATATAATAATATAATAATATAATAATATAATAATATAATAATATAATAATATAATAATATAATAATATAATAATATAATAATATAATAATATAATAATATAATAATATAATAATATAATAATATAATAATATAATAATATAATAATATAATAATATAATAATATAATAATATAATAATATAATAATATAATAATATAATAATATAATAATATAATAATATAATAATATAATAATATAATAATATAATAATATAATAATATAATAATATAATAATATAATAATATAATAATATAATAATATAATAATATAATAATATAATAATATAATAATATAATAATATAATAATATAATAATATAATAATATAATAATATAATAATATAATAATATAATAATATAATAATATAATAATATAATAATATAATAATATAATAATATAATAATATAATAATATAATAATATAATAATATAATAATATAATAATATAATAATATAATAATATAATAATATAATAATATAATAATATAATAATATAATAATATAATAATATAATAATATAATAATATAATAATATAATAATATAATAATATAATAATATAATAATATAATAATATAATAATATAATAATATAATAATATAATAATATAATAATATAATAATATAATAATATAATAATATAATAATATAATAATATAATAATATAATAATATAATAATATAATAATATAATAATATAATAATATAATAATATAATAATATAATAATATAATAATATAATAATATAATAATATAATAATATAATAATATAATAATATAATAATATAATAATATAATAATATAATAATATAATAATATAATAATATAATAATATAATAATATAATAATATAATAATATAATAATATAATAATATAATAATATAATAATATAATAATATAATAATATAATAATATAATAATATAATAATATAATAATATAATAATATAATAATATAATAATATAATAATATAATAATATAATAATATAATAATATAATAATATAATAATATAATAATATAATAATATAATAATATAATAATATAATAATATAATAATATAATAATATAATAATATAATAATATAATAATATAATAATATAATAATATAATAATATAATAATATAATAATATAATAATATAATAATATAATAATATAATAATATAATAATATAATAATATAATAATATAATAATATAATAATATAATAATATAATAATATAATAATATAATAATATAATAATATAATAATATAATAATATAATAATATAATAATATAATAATATAATAATATAATAATATAATAATATAATAATATAATAATATAATAATATAATAATATAATAATATAATAATATAATAATATAATAATATAATAATATAATAATATAATAATATAATAATATAATAATATAATAATATAATAATATAATAATATAATAATATAATAATATAATAATATAATAATATAATAATATAATAATATAATAATATAATAATATAATAATATAATAATATAATAATATAATAATATAATAATATAATAATATAATAATATAATAATATAATAATATAATAATATAATAATATAATAATATAATAATATAATAATATAATAATATAATAATATAATAATATAATAATATAATAATATAATAATATAATAATATAATAATATAATAATATAATAATATAATAATATAATAATATAATAATATAATAATATAATAATATAATAATATAATAATATAATAATATAATAATATAATAATATAATAATATAATAATATAATAATATAATAATATAATAATATAATAATATAATAATATAATAATATAATAATATAATAATATAATAATATAATAATATAATAATATAATAATATAATAATATAATAATATAATAATATAATAATATAATAATATAATAATATAATAATATAATAATATAATAATATAATAATATAATAATATAATAATATAATAATATAATAATATAATAATATAATAATATAATAATATAATAATATAATAATATAATAATATAATAATATAATAATATAATAATATAATAATATAATAATATAATAATATAATAATATAATAATATAATAATATAATAATATAATAATATAATAATATAATAATATAATAATATAATAATATAATAATATAATAATATAATAATATAATAATATAATAATATAATAATATAATAATATAATAATATAATAATATAATAATATAATAATATAATAATATAATAATATAATAATATAATAATATAATAATATAATAATATAATAATATAATAATATAATAATATAATAATATAATAATATAATAATATAATAATATAATAATATAATAATATAATAATATAATAATATAATAATATAATAATATAATAATATAATAATATAATAATATAATAATATAATAATATAATAATATAATAATATAATAATATAATAATATAATAATATAATAATATAATAATATAATAATATAATAATATAATAATATAATAATATAATAATATAATAATATAATAATATAATAATATAATAATATAATAATATAATAATATAATAATATAATAATATAATAATATAATAATATAATAATATAATAATATAATAATATAATAATATAATAATATAATAATATAATAATATAATAATATAATAATATAATAATATAATAATATAATAATATAATAATATAATAATATAATAATATAATAATATAATAATATAATAATATAATAATATAATAATATAATAATATAATAATATAATAATATAATAATATAATAATATAATAATATAATAATATAATAATATAATAATATAATAATATAATAATATAATAATATAATAATATAATAATATAATAATATAATAATATAATAATATAATAATATAATAATATAATAATATAATAATATAATAATATAATAATATAATAATATAATAATATAATAATATAATAATATAATAATATAATAATATAATAATATAATAATATAATAATATAATAATATAATAATATAATAATATAATAATATAATAATATAATAATATAATAATATAATAATATAATAATATAATAATATAATAATATAATAATATAATAATATAATAATATAATAATATAATAATATAATAATATAATAATATAATAATATAATAATATAATAATATAATAATATAATAATATAATAATATAATAATATAATAATATAATAATATAATAATATAATAATATAATAATATAATAATATAATAATATAATAATATAATAATATAATAATATAATAATATAATAATATAATAATATAATAATATAATAATATAATAATATAATAATATAATAATATAATAATATAATAATATAATAATATAATAATATAATAATATAATAATATAATAATATAATAATATAATAATATAATAATATAATAATATAATAATATAATAATATAATAATATAATAATATAATAATATAATAATATAATAATATAATAATATAATAATATAATAATATAATAATATAATAATATAATAATATAATAATATAATAATATAATAATATAATAATATAATAATATAATAATATAATAATATAATAATATAATAATATAATAATATAATAATATAATAATATAATAATATAATAATATAATAATATAATAATATAATAATATAATAATATAATAATATAATAATATAATAATATAATAATATAATAATATAATAATATAATAATATAATAATATAATAATATAATAATATAATAATATAATAATATAATAATATAATAATATAATAATATAATAATATAATAATATAATAATATAATAATATAATAATATAATAATATAATAATATAATAATATAATAATATAATAATATAATAATATAATAATATAATAATATAATAATATAATAATATAATAATATAATAATATAATAATATAATAATATAATAATATAATAATATAATAATATAATAATATAATAATATAATAATATAATAATATAATAATATAATAATATAATAATATAATAATATAATAATATAATAATATAATAATATAATAATATAATAATATAATAATATAATAATATAATAATATAATAATATAATAATATAATAATATAATAATATAATAATATAATAATATAATAATATAATAATATAATAATATAATAATATAATAATATAATAATATAATAATATAATAATATAATAATATAATAATATAATAATATAATAATATAATAATATAATAATATAATAATATAATAATATAATAATATAATAATATAATAATATAATAATATAATAATATAATAATATAATAATATAATAATATAATAATATAATAATATAATAATATAATAATATAATAATATAATAATATAATAATATAATAATATAATAATATAATAATATAATAATATAATAATATAATAATATAATAATATAATAATATAATAATATAATAATATAATAATATAATAATATAATAATATAATAATATAATAATATAATAATATAATAATATAATAATATAATAATATAATAATATAATAATATAATAATATAATAATATAATAATATAATAATATAATAATATAATAATATAATAATATAATAATATAATAATATAATAATATAATAATATAATAATATAATAATATAATAATATAATAATATAATAATATAATAATATAATAATATAATAATATAATAATATAATAATATAATAATATAATAATATAATAATATAATAATATAATAATATAATAATATAATAATATAATAATATAATAATATAATAATATAATAATATAATAATATAATAATATAATAATATAATAATATAATAATATAATAATATAATAATATAATAATATAATAATATAATAATATAATAATATAATAATATAATAATATAATAATATAATAATATAATAATATAATAATATAATAATATAATAATATAATAATATAATAATATAATAATATAATAATATAATAATATAATAATATAATAATATAATAATATAATAATATAATAATATAATAATATAATAATATAATAATATAATAATATAATAATATAATAATATAATAATATAATAATATAATAATATAATAATATAATAATATAATAATATAATAATATAATAATATAATAATATAATAATATAATAATATAATAATATAATAATATAATAATATAATAATATAATAATATAATAATATAATAATATAATAATATAATAATATAATAATATAATAATATAATAATATAATAATATAATAATATAATAATATAATAATATAATAATATAATAATATAATAATATAATAATATAATAATATAATAATATAATAATATAATAATATAATAATATAATAATATAATAATATAATAATATAATAATATAATAATATAATAATATAATAATATAATAATATAATAATATAATAATATAATAATATAATAATATAATAATATAATAATATAATAATATAATAATATAATAATATAATAATATAATAATATAATAATATAATAATATAATAATATAATAATATAATAATATAATAATATAATAATATAATAATATAATAATATAATAATATAATAATATAATAATATAATAATATAATAATATAATAATATAATAATATAATAATATAATAATATAATAATATAATAATATAATAATATAATAATATAATAATATAATAATATAATAATATAATAATATAATAATATAATAATATAATAATATAATAATATAATAATATAATAATATAATAATATAATAATATAATAATATAATAATATAATAATATAATAATATAATAATATAATAATATAATAATATAATAATATAATAATATAATAATATAATAATATAATAATATAATAATATAATAATATAATAATATAATAATATAATAATATAATAATATAATAATATAATAATATAATAATATAATAATATAATAATATAATAATATAATAATATAATAATATAATAATATAATAATATAATAATATAATAATATAATAATATAATAATATAATAATATAATAATATAATAATATAATAATATAATAATATAATAATATAATAATATAATAATATAATAATATAATAATATAATAATATAATAATATAATAATATAATAATATAATAATATAATAATATAATAATATAATAATATAATAATATAATAATATAATAATATAATAATATAATAATATAATAATATAATAATATAATAATATAATAATATAATAATATAATAATATAATAATATAATAATATAATAATATAATAACATAATAATATAATAATATAATAATATAATAATATAATAATATAATAATATAATAATATAATAATATAATAATATAATAATATAATAATATAATAATATAATAATATAATAATATAATAATATAATAATATAATAATATAATAATATAATAATATAATAATATAATGATATAATAATATAATAATATAATAATATAATAATATAATAATATAATAATATAATAATACAATAATATAATAATATAATAATATAATAATATAATAATATAATAATATAATAATATAATAATATAATAATATAATAATATAATAATATACCAGAGGGTGTATCCTTGGTGGGTTATGCGGACGACATAGCCATGGTTATTATGGCTCGAGGTGCCGAATTGGCCCAATATAGGCTCAACCAGGCGATGAGGAGAATAAAAACGTGGATTGATGATCATGGATTGAAGCTGGCGATATCTAAAACAGAAATAGTTTTGCTTACCAAGAGGAGAATACCTACAATTATCCCCATGACAGTGGGTACAGAGTTGATTCACACAAGCAGAGCGGCTAGATATCTTGGCGTGACTTTGGACAGTCGTCTAAGCTACGCAGAGCACATTCGAAGGGTCTGTGAGCGAGCGGCGGCGGTTACGGGGTCTTTGAGTAGGCTGATGGCTAACATGGGAGGACCTCGTTCTAGCAAACGAAGACTACTTATGTCAGTTACACAGTCGATTCTTTTATATGGTGCTGAGATTTGGGCTGGCGCGATGACCCATCAAAAGTATCGGATGCGAATGGTGGCGACACAGAGAAAAGGAGCACTGAGGGTGGCTTGCGCCTATAGGACGGTATCTGATGTGGCCGCTTTAGCCGTTGCCGGTGTAATACCGATCGACTTGCTAGCTCAAGAGCGTCGTAAGATATTCTTGAGTAGTGCGGGCGATGGAAGAAAGGAGGCTGCAACCAGAGCTCGGAGCGAGACTATGAATATATGGCAGCATAGGTGGGAGACGACGGATAAGGGCCGATGGACGGTCAGATTGATCAGTAACCTTCGCCCATGGATTGATCGGGCCCATGGAGAGATAAATTTCTTTATATGCCAATTCCTGACGGGACATGGGTACTTCAGGGCATATCTATATAGGATGGGAAAGGTGAGGTCCCCTCAGTGTTTGTACTGCCCAGAAGAGTGGGATGATGTATATCACACCTTCTTCGGGTGCGATAGATTCGTGATTGAACGAAGACGGCTCACTTCAGCAGTGGGAGAACTAACGCCGGACACAATAGTGGAGGTAATGCTCCGATCGGAAGAGGCATGGAACGTAACATCACGCTATGTAGAGTCAGTTTTGCGACGGAAGAAAGAGGAGTGCGGCTTAGTGGACACTTAGGAGGAAAAAAATAGAAGGAGGGGCATTAGAAAGACGGGCCAGACCGAAGTAATGCGAAAGCGGTTCCGGTTTGGGTCTTCCGTGGCTGATAGGTGATTTTTTAGTGAGTCAAATCTCACACTGTTGGGTGGAGTGTAATCCACTCTTCGCCTTTTGAAGGTTTTTTTCACCTACGCAAAAAAAAAAAAAAAAAAAAAAAATATAATAATATAATAATATAATATTATAATAATATAATAATATAATAATATAATAATATAATAATATAATAATATAATAATATAATAATATAATAATATAATAATATAATAATATAATAATATAATAATATAATAATATAATAATATAATAATATAATAATATAATAATATAATAATATAATAATATAATAATATAATAATATAATAATATAATAATATAATAATATAATAATATAATAATATAATAATATAATAATATAATAATATAATAATATAATAATATAATAATATAATAATATAATAATATAATAATATAATAATATAATAATATAATAATATAATAATATAATAATATAGTAATATAATAATATAATAATATAATAATATAATAATATAATAATATAATAATATAATAATATAATAATATAATAATATAATAATATAATAATATAATAATATAATAATATAATAATATAATAATATAATAATATAATAATATAATAATATAATAATATAATAATATAATAATATAATAATATAATAATATAATAATATAATAATATAATAATATAATAATATAATAATATAATAATATAATAATATAATAATATAATAATATAATAATATAATAATATAATAATATAATAATATAATAATATAATAATATAATAATATAATAATATAATAATATAATAATATAATAATATAATAATATAATAATATAATAATATAATAATATAATAATATAATAATATAATAATATAATAATATAATAATATAATAATATAATAATATAATAATATAATAATGTAATAATATAATAAAATAATAATAATATAATAATATAATAATGTAATAATGTAATAATATAATAATATAATAATATAAAAATATAATAATATTTATAATAATAATAATAAGGTACTTACAAACGTACAATTCACGAACGAGATCCTACTTCATCACTGATATAATAAAAAAATTCTTAAATGTAAATAAATTACCAATGCAAGTAAATTATTTAACACCAAAATTAAATGAGAAAATGGTCATACTGACTAAATTCGTCTTTATAAAAATATATTTTGTGGTTTTCAAGAACTATTTAAATCTAGATCTCCTATTTAAATAGGAGATCTATTTTTCCAGATTTAAAAGGTATAGTCCATTTAGCTGATAAAATTTGATCATTTTGAATAGAAAAACTGTTTGTAGAGAATTATTCTGATTGTTACTCCTGAATTTTGCCCTCAACGGTATTAGTGACATCCGGCTTCCTAAAAATTAATTTATAGATATTAAATTATCATATATAAATAAAGTTTGCAAACTCTTCAAACACAAATCAATGCCAATCTCAATTCGTACAATTGTTAAAGCGCAAACCTGTATATTTATTCATGTAATTATAAAAAAAGAAAAAATCAACCTCCAATTGTACCACCTCTGGCTCTTTTTACATCACATTTCATCTGTAATTCAAGACAATCAACATTGTCTTGTTTCTCGTTTAAGATGAAAATAATACGAAAAACAAAAAATGCCTCATCTTATGTTTTGTCATTACGACGAGTAAATCTTGTGGTTTGGTTTTTTGTTTATTTCAATTTCGATGATACGTACGTACATATACATAAAATACAATTTGGAATCGCAGATGAGAACCAACAACAAAATAAATAAATCAAATCAATGAATCGGTTCAATTCATTATTTTTTGATTGATAAAATCAAAAATTTACTGTGACATCTGCTCTCTCATCAATCCGGGTATCATTCCATCACACAAGTTGAAGAACATGATTTTTATTCTTATTCGTCTTTGTCTTCGTTTTCTTTATATTCTTCATCTTATTATTATTTTTATTTGATTTGTGGAGTAGTAGAGCAATCTGAAGAAAACTGATACGATGAGCCAAAAGGTACTTTGGTGATTGTGTACATAAAATATGAAATAAAATAATTTTTTAAGACCATAATATGCTAGAGTTTAGTATGTCTATGGATTAGTTAAAGATGATATCGTTATCCTATACAGATGGAGCTGTAATGTTATTTATCCTATTTGTGTGATGCTTCATCCATGGGATAGATCCTTAAATATTTTCACATCACGTAATTGTATTTATTTTATTTAGATTCAATTTAAATTGGTTTGTTGTTTTATTTTTGCTCTTGGTGCCATATACCTATCCAAGCGTATCCTGTGTACATTTTAACTGTATATATTATATATATATATATATATATATATATATATATATATATATATATATATATATATATATAAATATATACACATATAAATTTATATTTATATATATATATATATATATATATATATATATATATATATATATATATATATATATATATATATATATATTCATACAAATCCGTTTTTTTTGTATCCTATAGGGATAAAATGATCACGTCTTAAATCCCTCCCCGAACAAATTTTTGTTTTGTTATAAGGGATTTAATGAAAATTTAAATGGAAATTTATCTTTAATTACTGTTGAATAATAATTAGGAATTTTTTTTTTACATTTACATTTTATGTTAACCTTTGTGGTCGGGGACACTTTTATGCTTCGGTAATCACACACAGTATACGAGAATATTAGACTCTAACGTTATTATGGTTTTAGAAGGTTCAAACCTATAAATCCAGTTAAATGGATTGGGAACTATGAAATGTTTCGACAATAATTTTCAAAAAATGCAAAATTCACGATTGCAAGGTTTCTAAAACAATGCAATTTATGCCTATTATTTCCACCAATGCTTTTTCAATTTCTTTTGTTTCTGCTAGGACAGTTTATCTCCTAGTAATTGCTAGGCTTCTGACTTTCCTTTTGCCTTGTGGGTTACAGTGCAATAAACAAAAAATTAACAATAACCAGAATAAATCGTCAAAACGCAAAATTTGAAACAGGAAATCGCGTAAGTGTTACCAATCGATCGGGAAAATCGATTATAATCGAAAATCGAGAATAATTAATTGATCATTTATTATAAATTCTATAGAAGCTTATCAAATTCGGGGCATTCGATACTACCTCGCGCTATGTTGGCAGGTTTAACGTGTGATGCAGATGCTCGGGCGGATAGTAGAAAATTGTACGTATTTGGTGACTTTCCAGAAGTTTTGTTAATTCTCATAAAAGACGCGAATCAAAATGTCTCTTTTAGTCTGAATCGTTGTAAAGGTAATTTTGGTAGAAAGATCTTCGAAAATTCTCTTTCTTAATTTCTCAAATATCATCGGCCATGATTTCTTTGTGGACATCTCACATCATAGTTTGTTACTTATCATCTCCTGAGGTTTTTTTGGTAGAAATATGGCCCTATCTGCTAAACCAAAGGCATCAGTCGTCAAGCTATACTCAGCACCATCATCAGTGTGCACTAAAAGTGGTTCTAGACAAATTCATTTCTCTTGTCATTTATCGGATCAAGTTTTTATTTTGGCCACTTACTCAACGTGGCCAAAAGCAAATAGATTGGGGCGAGTGTTTCACCGAGCTTTAGTATGAACTGATGGAAGTAGTTGAGGATTACTATGAACTATTGAATCTGACACACGTTTGTGAGCGTTGGGAGTGTCTTGAGACCTTGTCTTTAAGACTTTACCTTGTGGCTTATGAAATTCAGCCTAGCCACACCAAAAACACATTTAAATGAATTTATGTTGAATCCATATTCCGTTTGACGGCAGAATAATTCGTGGAAGTGTTTTGCTTGATCATCTTGAGTACGACTAGCAACAAATCTTTAGATAAAAAGAGGTCCAAAATACTTAAAAATTATCAACATTTTGAAATATTTTGGAAAATTAAAACAGTTCCAAAATTCTCAAAGCTTCATGATTGTTACCCTAACAAAATTGTAAAACATTCAGGAAAATTAAAGAGGCCCCAAAATTCTCAAAACGTCATGAAGCTTCTAAGCCTATTAAAATTTACGTAAATTAAAGAGGTTCCAAAATTCTCAAAAATTCATGACGGTTATACCCTTTCAAAATTATGAAATATCTTGGCAAACTACAGAGGTTCCAAAATTCTCAAAGTCTCATAATGGCTAGCCTTTCCAAATTGTGAAATATTTAGGAAAATTAAAGAAATTTCCAATTTCTTAAAAACTCATGATCAAAATTGTGAAATTTTTAGGAAAATTAAATAGGTTTAAAAATTTTCAAAAATTCATGATGATTAGCGTATGAAAATTGTAAATCTAGGAAATTTAAAAATTTCATAAATTCTCATAAACTAATGAAGGGTTTGCTTTTAAAATTTAAAAAGATTTCGGCAATTTGAAGATATTCAAAATTTTCTAAAACTCAAGAAGGTTAGTTAGCTAATAAAAATTGTAAAATATTTAAAAAAAATTAAAGAGATTACCAATTCACAAAATTTCATGATTGTTAGAAATCAAAACTTTGAAATTTTTGATTAAAAATTTTTAATAACTCATCATCATGATTATTATAGGTTAAATATTGTTAACCTATCAAAATTGTAAAATATTTTGGCAATTTAAAGAGGTTCCAAAATTCTCAAAACCTCAATATGGTTAGCCTATCTTTAGGCACAAATATTTAGGCAAATTAAAGAGGTTCCAACATTCTTAAAAACTATCAAAATTGTTAAATATGTAGGAAAATTAAAGAGGTTTTAAAATTCTCAAAAAATCATAATAAACCTACCAAAATTGTGAAATTTTTAAGAAAAGTATAGAGGTTTCGAAATGCTTAAAATTTCCTTATGGGTAACCTGTCAAAATTGTAAAATATTTAGGAAAATATAAGAGATTCCATAAAACTTAAAATCTTAAAAATCTCTTAAAAGTGATAGTTAGCTAGTGTACCAAAATTGTAAAATTTAAAATAAAATTAAAGAAGTTCCAAATTATTTTAAAATTACCAAAGTTGTAAAATATTTAAGAATTATAAGTGGTTTTAAAATTCTTAGAAACTCATGACGTTTGGCTTGTCAAAATTGTGAAATATTTAGGGAAATTAAAGAATTCCCAAAATTCTTAAAACCTCATGAAGGTAGTTAGCCTTTTAAACTTTACGTAAATTAAGGAGGTTCCTAAATTCTCAAAAATTCATTATAGTTAGCCTTTCAAAATGGTGAAATATTTAAGAAAATTAAAGAGGTTCCAAAACTCTCAAAACCTCATGATTGTAAGCTTAACAAAATTTAAGCAGAAATATTTACAAAAATTAAAGAGGTTCCAAAATCATGAAAAACTCATGATGATTAGCGTATCAAAATTTACAAACTATTTTGCTCGGAACAAACAATAAAATTTAGGCAAGTAATTTAAAAAAATCTAAATGCTGCAAAATATCGGATGTTAGTCGTATCAAATCAAGAAAATAACGCCCGAAATAGAAAATTTTTTGAACCTTAAAAATACTTGATACCTTCTAAAACAATAAAATTTAGGCTCAAATTGAAAATGTTTCTAAAAGCGCAAATGATATCGCTTGATTAAAAATACAGTGAAAAACCGACCAGTAATATGCATAATCCAGTTACTATTTTTATTTATTTTTATATGTGCGGATGCTTAAGATTAAAACATTAACATAATGAACCATAAAAAAAATACTTTCAACATAAAATGACCACCAGTTAAGAAAAACATTTTCGAGATGTCATAAAATGAAGATATATATAGATAGACGTAAGAACCACAGATGAACA
>OY744477.1:129303674-129345458 GCA_963556175.1 Tipula confusa
TAATATAATAATATAATAATATAATAATATAATAATATAATAATATAATAATATAATAATATAATAATATAATAATATAATAATATAATAATATAATAATATAATAATATAATAATATAATAATATAATAATATAATAATATAATAATATAATAATATAATAATATAATAATATAATAATATAATAATATAATAATATAATAATATAATAATATAATAATATAATAATATAATAATATATAATATAATAATATAATAATATAATAATATAATAATATAATAATATAATAATATAATAATATAATAATATAATAATATAATAATATAATAATATAATAATATAATAATATAATAATATAATAATATAATAATATAATAATATAATAATATAATAATATAATAATATAATAATATAATAATATAATAATATAATAATATAATAATATAATAATATAATAATATAATAATATAATAATATAATAATATAATAATATAATAATATAATAATATAATAATAATAATATATAATAATATAATAATATAATAATATAATAATATAATAATATAATAAATAATAATATAATAATATAATAATATAATAATATAATAATATAATAATATAATAATATAATAATATAATAATATAATAATATAATAATATATAATATAATAATATAATAATATAATAATATAATAATATAATAATATAATAATATAATAATATAATATATAATAATATAATAATATAATAATATAATAATATAATAATATAATAATATAATAATATAATAATATAATAATATAATAATATAATAATATAAATATAATAATATAATAATATAATAATATAATAATATAATAATATAATAATATAATAATATAATAATATAATAATATAATAATATAATAATATAATAATATAATAATATAATAATATAATAATATAATAATATAATAATATAATAATATAATAATATAATAATATAATAATATAATAATATAATAATATAATAATATTAATAATATAATAATATAATAATATAATAATATAATAATATAATAATATAATAATATAATAATATAATAATATAATAATATAATAATATAATAATATAATAATATAATAATATAATAATATAATAATATAATAATATAATAATATAATAATATAATAAATATAATAATATAATAATATAATAATATAATAATATAATAATATAATAATATAATAATATAATAATATAATAATATAATAATATAATAATATAATAATATAATAATATAATAATATAATAATATAATAATATAATAATATAATAATATAATAATATAATAATATATAATATAATAATATAATAATATAATAATATAATAATATAATAATATAATAATATAATAATATAATAATATAATAATATAATAATATAATAATATAAATAATATAATAATATAATAATATAATATATAATAATAAATAATATAATAATATAATAATATAATAATATAATAAATATAATAATATAATAATATAATAATATAATAATATAATAATATAATAATATAATAATATAATAATATAATAATATAATAATATAATAATATAATAATATAATAATATAATAATATAATAATATAATAATATAATAATATAATAATATAATAATATAATAATATAATAATATAATAATATAATAATATAATAATAATAATATAATAATATAATAATATAATAATATAATAATATAATAATATAATAATATAATAATATAATAATATAATAATATAATAATATAATAATATAATAATATAATAATATAATAATATAATAATATAATAATATAATAATATAATAATATAATAATATAATAATATAATAATATAATAATATAATAATATAATAATATAATAATATAATAATATAATAATATAATAATATAATAATATAATAATATAATAATATAATAATATAATAATATAATAATATAATAATATAATAATATAATAATATAATAATATAATAATATAATAATATAATAATATAATAATATAATAATATAATAATATAATAATATAATAATATAATAATATAATAATATAATAATATAATAATATAATAATATAATAATATAATAATATAATAATATAATAATATAATAATATAATAATATAATAATATAATAATATAATAATATAATAATATAATAATATAATAATATAATAATATAATAATATAATAATATAATAATATAATAATATAATAATATAATAATATAATAATATAATAATATAATAATATAATAATATAATAATATAATAATATAATAATATAATAATATAATAATATAATAATATAATAATATAATAATATAATAATATAATAATATAATAATATAATAATATAATAATATAATAATATAATAATATAATAATATAATAATATAATAATATAATAATATAATAATATAATAATATAATAATATAATAATATAATAATATAATAATATAATAATATAATAATATAATAATATAATAATATAATAATATAATAATATAATAATATAATAATATAATAATATAATAATAATAATATAATATAATAATATAATAATATAATAATATAATAATATAATAATATAATAATATAATAATATAATAATATAATAATATAATAATATAATAATATAATAATATAATAATATAATAATATAATAATATAATAATATAATAATATAATAATATAATAATATAATAATATAATAATATAATAATATAATAATATAATAATATAATAATATAATAATATAATAATATAATAATATAATAATATAATAATATAATAATATAATAATATAATAATATAATAATATAATAATATAATAATATAATAATATAATAATATAATAATATAATAATATAATAATATAATAATATAATAATATAATAATATAATAATATAATAATATAATAATATAATAATATAATAATATAATAATATAATAATATAATAATATAATAATATAATAATATAATAATATAATAATATAATAATATAATAATATAATAATATAATAATATAATAATATAATAATATAATAATATAATAATATAATAATATAATAATATAATAATATAATAATATAATAATATAATAATATAATAATATAATAATATAATAATATAATAATATAATAATATAATAATATAATAATATAATAATATAATAATATAATAATATAATAATATAATAATATAATAATATAATAATATAATAATATAATAATATAATAATATAATAATATAATAATATAATAATATAATAATATAATAATATAATAATATAATAATATAATAATATAATAATATAATAATATAATAATATAATAATATAATAATATAATAATATAATAATATAATAATATAATAATATAATAATATAATAATATAATAATATAATAATATAATAATATAATAATATAATAATATAATAATATAATAATATAATAATATAATAATATAATAATATAATAATATAATAATATAATAATATAATAATATAATAATATAATAATATAATAATATAATAATATAATAATATAATAATATAATAATATAATAATATAATAATATAATAATATAATAATATAATAATATAATAATATAATAATATAATAATATAATAATATAATAATATAATAATATAATAATATAATAATATAATAATATAATAATATAATAATATAATAATATAATAATATAATAATATAATAATATAATAATATAATAATATAATAATATAATAATATAATAATATAATAATATAATAATATAATAATATAATAATATAATAATATAATAATATAATAATATAATAATATAATAATATAATAATATAATAATATAATAATATAATAATATAATAATATAATAATATAATAATATAATAATATAATAATATAATAATATAATAATATAATAATATAATAATATAATAATATAATAATATAATAATATAATAATATAATAATATAATAATATAATAATATAATAATATAATAATATAATAATATAATAATATAATAATATAATAATATAATAATATAATAATATAATAATATAATAATATAATAATATAATAATATAATAATATAATAATATAATAATATAATAATATAATAATATAATAATATAATAATATAATAATATAATAATATAATAATATAATAATATAATAATATAATAATATAATAATATAATAATATAATAATATAATAATATAATAATATAATAATATAATAATATAATAATATAATAATATAATAATATAATAATATAATAATATAATAATATAATAATATAATAATATAATAATATAATAATATAATAATATAATAATATAATAATATAATAATATAATAATATAATAATATAATAATATAATAATATAATAATATAATAATATAATAATATAATAATATAATAATATAATAATATAATAATATAATAATATAATAATATAATAATATAATAATATAATAATATAATAATATAATAATATAATAATATAATAATATAATAATATAATAATATAATAATATAATAATATAATAATATAATAATATAATAATATAATAATATAATAATATAATAATATAATAATATAATAATATAATAATATAATAATATAATAATATAATAATATAATAATATAATAATATAATAATATAATAATATAATAATATAATAATATAATAATATAATAATATAATAATATAATAATATAATAATATAATAATATAATAATATAATAATATAATAATATAATAATATAATAATATAATAATATAATAATATAATAATATAATAATATAATAATATAATAATATAATAATATAATAATATAATAATATAATAATATAATAATATAATAATATAATAATATAATAATATAATAATATAATAATATAATAATATAATAATATAATAATATAATAATATAATAATATAATAATATAATAATATAATAATATAATAATATAATAATATAATAATATAATAATATAATAATATAATAATATAATAATATAATAATATAATAATATAATAATATAATAATATAATAATATAATAATATAATAATATAATAATATAATAATATAATAATATAATAATATAATAATATAATAATATAATAATATAATAATATAATAATATAATAATATAATAATATAATAATATAATAATATAATAATATAATAATATAATAATATAATAATATAATAATATAATAATATAATAATATAATAATATAATAATATAATAATATAATAATATAATAATATAATAATATAATAATATAATAATATAATAATATAATAATATAATAATATAATAATATAATAATATAATAATATAATAATATAATAATATAATAATATAATAATATAATAATATAATAATATAATAATATAATAATATAATAATATAATAATATAATAATATAATAATATAATAATATAATAATATAATAATATAATAATATAATAATATAATAATATAATAATATAATAATATAATAATATAATAATATAATAATATAATAATATAATAATATAATAATATAATAATATAATAATATAATAATATAATAATATAATAATATAATAATATAATAATATAATAATATAATAATATAATAATATAATAATATAATAATATAATAATATAATAATATAATAATATAATAATATAATAATATAATAATATAATAATATAATAATATAATAATATAATAATATAATAATATAATAATATAATAATATAATAATATAATAATATAATAATATAATAATATAATAATATAATAATATAATAATATAATAATATAATAATATAATAATATAATAATATAATAATATAATAATATAATAATATAATAATATAATAATATAATAATATAATAATATAATAATATAATAATATAATAATATAATAATATAATAATATAATAATATAATAATATAATAATATAATAATATAATAATATAATAATATAATAATATAATAATATAATAATATAATAATATAATAATATAATAATATAATAATATAATAATATAATAATATAATAATATAATAATATAATAATATAATAATATAATAATATAATAATATAATAATATAATAATATAATAATATAATAATATAATAATATAATAATATAATAATATAATAATATAATAATATAATAATATAATAATATAATAATATAATAATATAATAATATAATAATATAATAATATAATAATATAATAATATAATAATATAATAATATAATAATATAATAATATAATAATATAATAATATAATAATATAATAATATAATAATATAATAATATAATAATATAATAATATAATAATATAATAATATAATAATATAATAATATAATAATATAATAATATAATAATATAATAATATAATAATATAATAATATAATAATATAATAATATAATAATATAATAATATAATAATATAATAATATAATAATATAATAATATAATAATATAATAATATAATAATATAATAATATAATAATATAATAATATAATAATATAATAATATAATAATATAATAATATAATAATATAATAATATAATAATATAATAATATAATAATATAATAATATAATAATATAATAATATAATAATATAATAATATAATAATATAATAATATAATAATATAATAATATAATAATATAATAATATAATAATATAATAATATAATAATATAATAATATAATAATATAATAATATAATAATATAATAATATAATAATATAATAATATAATAATATAATAATATAATAATATAATAATATAATAATATAATAATATAATAATATAATAATATAATAATATAATAATATAATAATATAATAATATAATAATATAATAATATAATAATATAATAATATAATAATATAATAATATAATAATATAATAATATAATAATATAATAATATAATAATATAATAATATAATAATATAATAATATAATAATATAATAATATAATAATATAATAATATAATAATATAATAATATAATAATATAATAATATAATAATATAATAATATAATAATATAATAATATAATAATATAATAATATAATAATATAATAATATAATAATATAATAATATAATAATATAATAATATAATAATATAATAATATAATAATATAATAATATAATAATATAATAATATAATAATATAATAATATAATAATATAATAATATAATAATATAATAATATAATAATATAATAATATAATAATATAATAATATAATAATATAATAATATAATAATATAATAATATAATAATATAATAATATAATAATATAATAATATAATAATATAATAATATAATAATATAATAATATAATAATATAATAATATAATAATATAATAATATAATAATATAATAATATAATAATATAATAATATAATAATATAATAATATAATAATATAATAATATAATAATATAATAATATAATAATATAATAATATAATAATATAATAATATAATAATATAATAATATAATAATATAATAATATAATAATATAATAATATAATAATATAATAATATAATAATATAATAATATAATAATATAATAATATAATAATATAATAATATAATAATATAATAATATAATAATATAATAATATAATAATATAATAATATAATAATATAATAATATAATAATATAATAATATAATAATATAATAATATAATAATATAATAATATAATAATATAATAATATAATAATATAATAATATAATAATATAATAATATAATAATATAATAATATAATAATATAATAATATAATAATATAATAATATAATAATATAATAATATAATAATATAATAATATAATAATATAATAATATAATAATATAATAATATAATAATATAATAATATAATAATATAATAATATAATAATATAATAATATAATAATATAATAATATAATAATATAATAATATAATAATATAATAATATAATAATATAATAATATAATAATATAATAATATAATAATATAATAATATAATAATATAATAATATAATAATATAATAATATAATAATATAATAATATAATAATATAATAATATAATAATATAATAATATAATAATATAATAATATAATAATATAATAATATAATAATATAATAATATAATAATATAATAATATAATAATATAATAATATAATAATATAATAATATAATAATATAATAATATAATAATATAATAATATAATAATATAATAATATAATAATATAATAATATAATAATATAATAATATAATAATATAATAATATAATAATATAATAATATAATAATATAATAATATAATAATATAATAATATAATAATATAATAATATAATAATATAATAATATAATAATATAATAATATAATAATATAATAATATAATAATATAATAATATAATAATATAATAATATAATAATATAATAATATAATAATATAATAATATAATAATATAATAATATAATAATATAATAATATAATAATATAATAATATAATAATATAATAATATAATAATATAATAATATAATAATATAATAATATAATAATATAATAATATAATAATATAATAATATAATAATATAATAATATAATAATATAATAATATAATAATATAATAATATAATAATATAATAATATAATAATATAATAATATAATAATATAATAATATAATAATATAATAATATAATAATATAATAATATAATAATATAATAATATAATAATATAATAATATAATAATATAATAATATAATAATATAATAATATAATAATATAATAATATAATAATATAATAATATAATAATATAATAATATAATAATATAATAATATAATAATATAATAATATAATAATATAATAATATAATAATATAATAATATAATAATATAATAATATAATAATATAATAATATAATAATATAATAATATAATAATATAATAATATAATAATATAATAATATAATAATATAATAATATAATAATATAATAATATAATAATATAATAATATAATAATATAATAATATAATAATATAATAATATAATAATATAATAATATAATAATATAATAATATAATAATATAATAATATAATAATATAATAATATAATAATATAATAATATAATAATATAATAATATAATAATATAATAATATAATAATATAATAATATAATAATATAATAATATAATAATATAATAATATAATAATATAATAATATAATAATATAATAATATAATAATATAATAATATAATAATATAATAATATAATAATATAATAATATAATAATATAATAATATAATAATATAATAATATAATAATATAATAATATAATAATATAATAATATAAGAATATAATAATATAATAATATAATAATATAATAATATAATAATATAATAATATAATAATATAAGAATATAATAATATAATAATATAATAATATAAGAATATAATAATATAATAATATAAGAATATAATAATATAATAATATAATAATATAAGAATATAATAATATAATAATATAATAATATAATAATATAATAATATAAGAATATAATAATATAATAATATAATAATATAATAATATAATAATATAATAATATAATAATATAATAATATAATAATATAATAATATAATAATATAATAATATAATAATATAATAATATAATAATATAATAATATAATAATATAATAATATAATAATATAATAATATAATAATATAATAATATAATAATATAATAATATAATAATATAATAATATAATAGTATAATAATATAATAATATAATAATATAATAATATAATAAAATAATAATAATATAATAATATAATAATGTAATAATGTAATAATATAATAATATAATAATATAATAATATAATAATATAATAATATAATAATATAATAATATAAAAATATAATAATATATATAATAATAATAATAAGGTACTTACAAACGTACAATTCACGAACGAGATCCTACTTCATCACTGATATAATAAAAAAATTCTTAAATGTAAATAAATTACCAATGCAAGTAAATTATTTAACACCAAAATTAAATAAGAAAATGGTCATACTGACTAAATTCGTCTTTATAAAAATATATTTTGTGGTTTTCAAGAACTATTTAAATCTAGATCTCCTATTTAAATAGGAGATCTATTTTTCCAGATTTAAAAGGTATAGTCCATTTAGCTGATAAAATTTGATCATTTTGAATAGAAAAACTGTTTGTAGAGAATTATTCTGATTGTTACTCCTGAATTTTGCCCTCAACGGTATTAGTGACATCCGGCTTCCTAAAAATTAATTTATAGATATTAAATTATCATATATAAATAAAGTTTGCAAACTCTTCAAACACAAATCAATGCCAATTTCAATTCGTACAATTGTTAAAGCGCAAACCTGTATATTTATTCATGTAATTATAAAAAAAGAAAAAATCAACCTCCAATTGTACCACCTCTGGCTCTTTTTACATCACATTTCATCTGTAATTCAAGACAATCAACATTGTCTTGTTTCTCGTTTAAGATGAAAATAATACGAAAAACAAAAAATGCCTCATCTTATGTTTTGTCATTACGACGAGTAAATCTTGTGGTTTGGTTTTTTGTTTATTTCAATTTCGATGATACGTACGTACATATACATAAAATACAATTTGGAATCGCAGATGAGAACCAACAACAAAATAAATAAATCAAATCAATGAATCGGTTCAATTCATTATTTTTTGATTGATAAAATCAAAAATTTACTGTGACATCTGCTCTCTCATCAATCCGGGTATCATTCCATCACACAAGTTGAAGAACATGATTTTTATTCTTATTCGTCTTTGTCTTCGTTTTCTTTATATTCTTCATCTTATTATTATTTTTATTTGATTTGTGGAGTAGTAGAGCAATCAGAAGAAAACTGATACGATGAGCCAAAAGGTACATTGGTGATTGTGTACATAAAATATGAAATAAAATAATTTTTTAAGACCATAATATGCTAGAGTTTAGTATGTCTATGGATTAGTTAAAGATGATATCGTTATCCTATACAGATGGAGCTATAATGTTATTTATCCTATTTGTGTGATGCTTCATCCATGGGATAGATCCTTAAATATTTTCACATCACGTAATTGTATTTATTTTATTTAGATTCAATTTAAATTGGTTTGTTGTTTTATTTTTGCTCTTGGTGCCATATACCTATCCAAGCGTATCCTGTGTACATTTTAACTGTATATATTATATATATATATATATATATATATATATATATATATATATATATATATATATATATATATATATATATATATATATATATATATATATATATATATATATATATAAATATATACACATATAAATTTATATTTATATATATATATATATATATATATATATATATATATATATATATATATATATATATATATATATATATATATATATATATATATATGTATATATATATATATATATATATATATATATTCATACAAATCCGCTTTTTTTTGTATCCTATAGGGATAAAATGATCACGTCTTAAATCCCTCCCCGAACAAATTTTTGTTTTGTTATAAGGGATTTAATGAAAATTTAAATGGAAATTTATCTCTAATTACTGTTGAATAATAATTAGGAATTTTTTTTTTTACATTTACATTTTATGTTAACCTTTGTGGTCGGGGACACTTTTATGCTTCGGTAATCACACACAGTATACGAGAATATTAGACTCTAACGTTATTATGGTTTTAGAAGGTTGAAACCTATAAATCCAGTTAAATGGATTGGGAACTATGAAATGTTTCGACAATAATTTTCAAAAAATGCAAAATTCACGATTGCAAGGTTTCTAAAACAATGCAATTTATGCCTATTATTTCCACCAATGCTTTGTCAATTTCTTTTGTTTCTGCTAGGACAGTTTATCTCCTAGTAATTGCTAGGCTTCTGACTTTCCTTTTGCCTTGTGGGTTACAGTGCAATAAACAAAAAATTAACAATAACCAGAATAAATCGTCAAAACGCAAAATTTGAAACAGGAAATCGCGTAAGTGTTACCAATCGATCGGGAAAATCGATTATAATCGAAAATCGAGAATAATTAATTGATCATTTATTATAAATTCTATAGAAGCTTATCAAATTCGGGGCATTCGATACTACCTCGCGCTATGTTGGCAGGTTTAACGTGTGATGCAGATGCTCGGGCGGATAGTAGAAAATTGTACGTATTTGGTGACTTTCCAGAAGTTTTGTTAATTCTCATAAAAGACGCGAATCAAAATGCCTCTTTTAGTCTGAATCGTTGTAAAGGTAGTTTTGGTAGAAAGATCTTCGAAAATTCTCTTTCTTAATTTCTCAAATATCATCGGCCATGATTTCTTTGTGGACATCTCACATCATAGTTTGTTACTTATCATCTCCTGAGGATTTTGGTTGAAATATGGCCCTATCTGCTAAACCAAAGGCATCAGTCGTCAAGCTATACTCAGAACCATTGAATCTGACACACGTTTGTGAGCGTTGGGAGTGTCTTGAGACCTTGTCTTTAAGACTTTACCTTGTGGCTTATGAAATTCAGCCTAGCCACACCAAAAACACATTTAAATGAATTTATGTTGAATCCATATTCCGTTTGACGGCAGAATAATTCGTGGAAGTGTTTTGCTTGATCATCTTGAGTACGACTAGCAACAAATCTTTAGATAAAAAGAGGTCCAAAATACTTAAAAACTATCAACATTTTGAAATATTTTGGAAAATTAAAACAGTTCCAAAATTCTCAAAGCTTCATGATTGTTACCCTAACAAAATTGTAAAACATTCAGGAAAATTAAAGAGGCCCCAAAATTCTCAAAACCTCATGAAGCTTCTAAGCCTATTAAAATTTACGTAAATTAAAGAGGTTCCAAAATTCCCAAAAATTCATGACGGTTATACCCTTTCAAAATTATGAAATATCTTGGCAAACTACAGAGGTTCCAAAATTCTCAAAGTCTCATAATGGCTAGCCTTTCCAAATTGTGAAATATTTAGGAAAATTAAAGAAATTTCCAATTTCTTAAAAACTCATGATCAAAATTGTGAAATTTTTAGGAAAATTAAATAGGTTTAAAAATTTTCAAAAATTCATGATGATTAGCGTATGAAAATTGTAAATCTAGGAAATTTAAAAATTTCATAAATTCTCATAAACTAATGAAGGGTTTGCTTTTAAAATTTAAAAAGATTTCGGCAATTTGAAGATGTTCAAAATTTTCTAAAACTCAAGAAGGTTAGTTAGCTAATAAAAATTATAAAATATTTAAAAAAAATTAAAGAGATTACCAATTCACAAAATTTCATGATTGTTAGAAATCAAAACTTTGAAATTTTTGATTAAAAATTTTTAATAACTCATCATCATGATTATTATAGGTTAAATATTATTAACCTATCAAAATTGTAAAATATTTTGGCAATTTAAAGAGGTTCCAAAATTCTCAAAACCTCAATATGGTTAGCCTATCTTTAGGCACAAATATTTAGGCAAATTAAAGAGGTTCCAACATTCTTAAAAACTATCAAAATTGTTAAATATTTAGGAAAATTAAAGAGGTTTTAAAATTCTCAAAAAATCATAATAAGCCTACCAAAATTGTGAAATTTTTAAGAAAAGTATAGAGGTTTCGAAATGCTTAAAATTTCCTTATGGGTAACCTGTCAAAATTGTAAAATATTTAGGAAAATATAAGAGATTCCATAAAACTTAAAATCTTAAAAATCTCTTAAAAGTGATAGTTAGCTAGTGTACCAAAATTGTAAAATTTAAAATAAAATTAAAGAAGTTCCAAATTATTTTAAAATTACCAAAGTTGTAAAATATTTAAGAATTATAAGTGGTTTTAAAATTCTTAGAAACTCATGACGTTTGGCTTGTCAAAATTGTGAAATATTTAGGGAAATTAAAGAATTCCCAAAATTCTCAAAACCTCATGAAGGTAGTTAGCCTTTTAAACTTTACGTAAATTAAGGAGGTTCCTATATTCTCAAAAATTCATTATAGTTAGCCTTTCAAAATGGTGAAATATTTAAGAAAATTAAAGAGGTTCCAAAACTCTCAAAACCTCATGATTGTAAGCTTAACAAAATTTAAGCAGAAATATTTAAAAAAATTAAAGAGGTTCCAAAATCATGAAAAACTCATTATGATTAGCGTATCAAAATTTACAAACTATTTTGCTCGGAACAAACAATAAAATTTAGGCAAAAAATCTAAATGCTGCAAAATGTCGGATGTTAGTCGTATCAAATCAAGAAAATAACGCCCGAAATAGAAAATTTTTTGAACCTTAAAAATACTTGATACCTTCTAAAACAATAAAATTTAGGCTCAAATTGAAAATGTTTCTAAAAGCGCAAATGATATCCGACCAGTAATATGCATAATCCAGTTACTATTTTTATTTATTTTTATATGTGCGGATGCTTAAGATTAAAACATTAACATAATGAACCATAAAAAAAATACTTTCAACATAAAATGACCACCAGTTAAGAAAAACATTTTCGAGATGTCATAAAATGAAGATATATATAGATAGACGTAAGAACCACAGATGAACATCAAAAGCGTATACCTCCTCTACTTAATTAGTTTACGATGATAAATATGTTTATTGTCAAAATGAAATTTTTAATTGCATCTCGGCGAGACCCTTATCCCGTATAAACAAAACAAGGTTAATTAAGCTGTTAAATATGCATGAAACGATACATAAATTTAAAAAAAAATAATGTGACCACACATAGATCTTTATGTGCTTTTGTGGTACCATTATCCATCACAAGCAAATTTAAATATTTACTTAAACTTCAAAAATATTCATACACGAGACACAAATCTTACAGACATTTTTAAAAAGTCGCCTAGCCTTCAGGCAACATCTTTTATGCCATTTCACACAAAATAACAAAACAAAATTTCTAGCTCACAACACACACACACACACAATCAACAAAAATGTGCTGCATAAAGGAAGGTAATAATTCTTTCATAATTTTTAATTGCATTTGCATTCTACGAGACGGAACGAACATACAAAAAAAATGTTGCACAAGTGTTATAATCTTAACTCAATATTAATACAATACATCATCTATGTATACGTTCGGTAGAGAAGATGAAAAAAATATTTAAAAAAAAACAAATGCAAAATGAAAAGTGGAAATTTCCAATTGAATTTATGATCAATTTGTTAGAGAACAAGATTTTCAAGTGAAGATAAAAATATTAAATTTGAAAATGAAAATTTGTTATTGTTGTTGGTATTCCAGCTTATTTATTGCCTTGTTGAAATTATTTGTATCTGCGAAAGGTGTGAATATTGATTTCGGTTCAAGGTGTTCTTTGGTTTTGGATTTATGCCATTGTGTTTTGATTTTTCTTTTCGATGGTCGTTAGACAAAATATTGTAATATTTGCATTGAATGGGTAGTTTTATAACTAACGAGCTGCTAATATAACTACATATAGTACTACCAGCATGAGAAAAAAAAAACAGTTTACCCATTGATGTTCCAGATGTCGGGTCGATAGAATATCGTCAACATTTAAAAAAAATATATATCATTTAGGCGATTATACATATAAACATATTTTGATTATTTTAAAACGATACCAGTTTTAAAGTTTGACTGATCATAATTGCCTCCATACAGTTGAGTATGATATAGAAAATTCTTAATGATAATGTTTGACATCCTATTTGTGAGGATAAGTTCAATACTTTCTTACAGTGACCTACGTATACATATGTAAACACTTTGTGTGATGGTCAATGAGAATAATAAAGGAAATATTTTAGTTAATTTTAATTTGTATTGCAAAGCATTCGGAAAAACAATATTTTTGGGTTTTCCATTTGGTGAGAAAATTAATTATTTCTTTGCATTCCCACTCTGGAGCAAGCAACATAAAGTTGACCATGCGAAAAGCATGAAATTTCCAAATTCACACCAACTATTTTCAATGGTTGCCCCTGGGCTTTATTAATTGTCAATGCGAAAGCAAGCAATGGAAATTGTGGTCGCTTAAATTCAAAAAGCAAATCGTTGGGGATCATAGGAATGCCCGGAATTAACTTCTTTTTGCCATTACTTTTCCCGGTAATGTCGTTGATTCAATAACATTTGGCATCAGTTTCTTCACACAAAGCTGTGTTTCAGGGCAGGCATTAAAATCATCAGGAGGCGTTTATCGTGGAATGACTGGCAAATTTTGACAAAAATCACCTGCTAGTAGTATAAAAGCTCCTCCAATTGGTCGGCTATTTTTTCGAAAATCGCGCAAAATATAATCAAGCGCTTCAAATGCTTTTTTATGTGTCATGGAGCATTCATCCCAAATAATGATTTTGCATGTTTTTAGTAATGCGGCAATTCCAGAATTTCGAGCTGTGTTGTAAGAAAAATTATCCGCTTGAAATTCAATGGTAGCTTTAAAGTTGAATGTAATGTACGTCCTACATCGGGTAAAGTTGACGCAATTTCGGATGATGCAACAGCGGGTCAGATTTTCTTCTCCCGTCTAATTTTGGCGAGTATTAAATTACGAAGAAATGTTTTACCAGTTCTTTCAGGTGCATCAAGAAAAATAAATCCCCCGGTGCCCTTTTTTATGTATTGCATCACTTTAGTGTGTGCCTGTCTTTGATCATCAATTAACAAATTTTTGTAAGTCTCAGCGAAACCCCGTAACTGTCCAATATGGTAATTTTGTTCTCGTAATAGATCTCTATCACGAACAATGTTTCCATAGCGTATCGGTGCTGGTAAGCCAAGATGGCAAACGACTTTGTTACTAATGAGTATACATGCATCCCCGAGAAATATGAGTGCTTCATTAAAAATGTCTACTGAAAACTGTATATCCATATCAAGATTAGTTCTACGTGCCTGCCAAAGTATGTCTTCACTAAGGCTTTCTCTGTGGTTTTCTCAAAGACTTTAAGGATTGAAAGCTGTGCAAGGTGTTAATATGATTGCAAAGAGCTTGCGTATTTGTTGTGGATGACACGAAACAGATGCTTCTATCTCTGAGTATGACATACTCATGCACTGGTAGAAATACATGATATCTTCCATTAGAGTCTCTGTAATTTGTCGTTTGGAAATGGGTTTCACATTTTTGTTTTTTGATTGATAAGAACTTTTTTGATGGAAGATTTTTCGTTAACCAAAACCTTGTGATTAATGGAGAAATACAGTCTTCTTCTTGTTGATTGAGTGACGTATGAAAGTTGAAGTTATTTTTGGACGGAATTCCTGCTTTGCTAAAGATTATGCACCCCAATAAGCGTTATTGTATCATGGGCAATTCTAGTTTTAACGTAATTTTGATTGACTGTAATATATTTAGAAAAAACTCGGCTCCAAGAAAAACATCAATTGGACGTCATTCATTAGACCTGAAATCGACCAAATGTATGCGCGATGGTAAAGACCATCGATTAATATATTAACAGTAGTTTGCGGCAAATTGTTGGAAATTTTGTTAATTACAAGGCAATCGACATTGAAAGATGCATTTTTATAACAAGATTTTAGTTGATTTAAAATCATTTGATTTACTTTAATTGATGTTGAACTGAGTTCAACTACATCCATTAACTTAAGGCTGTGTAGCGGTTAGAATTATTCATATTTAAATAATTCAACACCGCACAACGCTTTCACTTTAATTGACTTAGGCGACAATTAATATTATTGCAATTGTGCGTTGTAACAATGTCATTTAATCTTAATGATTACACTGGCATCTATATTCAGAATAATTATGTTTTGTGTCTCCACTCATCTTACAACAACAAAACATAATTCCGTATTGTGTGCAGTGGACAAATGAAAGTCAAACAGGGTGACTCTTCATAATTGGTGCACATTCATATTGATATGCGTTTGGTCAATATGAAAATCAGAATAAAATGCATCACCCGTTTTTCTATTGCGCTCGTTGGCTATGGCAATAAAAAAAACGGGACAATCAAGAATATCGGTCTTGTGGGGTAAGAGAGCAAAGAAGAAAGTTAGTCAGTTTAGAAAAACGAATCAGTCAGTGGTGATGTGCAAAATTCATTAAAACAAATTATTATAAATTCATAAATATTAAAAATTGTATATTATTATAAAGGAACAGATCAAATTGTAATTAATAATAAACCTAATAATAATAAACTTATAATTAGTTTTACTAGGGTTACTATAAGTGAAGTGAATAAAATTATTTAACTTACAATTAGTAGACACTTATTACTAGTGAAGTGAATAGACAAATTATAATCTTAATATATTGCCGTATTAAGTGTTATAGCTGTTTGTTTAGCATGAAATCTCTGGACCATGGAACTGGTTATGAAATTGGATTGGCTACCTCATTCCAATAATGCGAGACATTCAATGTAGAATCTTCTTGACCGTATTAACAACACAATTGCGGTTGGCCAGATTACGTCTCCACCATTATCCCTTGTTGCGTGCTGATTGTTTGCCATTCGGTTGAGTGATTAAAGGAAATCAGTTACCATTGGCTAAAAAAAAATTTTTATGAAAAAATTAAGTCATAAACTTCAAAAACCAAATAACATTTTTGAAAGATCACCAAAACCGAAAGGAAATTGGTAGCTTACACGAAAGAAACTTTAAGTGAAATACTTTTAGTCGTTTAGTAATCTTGTCTTGGTCACCATTTACAGTTCTTAATTTTTAATTTCCAATTTCGTTACGAAATATACATTTTTTATTTTTTTTTAAGTTTTGGAAACTGACCAGAGGATTTTAGTAGTTCATCCACATCATTCACATGTAGCCTGTGGTGACATAATTGAATACATGAAATAAATGGATATATGAATATAACCACCGGAATTTTCGTCTTTTATTTAAAATGAGATAAGCAGTCCATTTTTTATCTCTGTAGCAGTAGCATCTTGCTCCGTATTGAATTCAAATTCTGTTTTTAATATTTCGTTTACAAAGGGGTTGCAAAGTGGTCCTTTGTTTGGACCATAAGTTAGATCTAATAAATTAGATCTATTTTATCGTCCAAACAAAGGTTAAATAATGCGCAGCATACAACTATTATTTGGACCACTTTTCGAGGCTCGTATCGCAGTACTCGTTTTCCAAGGAGGGACAGCGAAATGTATTTTTGCAACCCCGTTACATCTTTCTATATGGTTTCGAGCCGGTGAATGTAAAAAATTATATTGTTGTTGGATTGCTGTTGGCGTTTAAAATATATATATGTATATATATATATATATATATATATATATATATATATATATATATATATATATATATATATATATATATATATAAATAACAAGCTTGGAAAATAAACCAATAGTACGAGAGTCACCAACCGTTCTATTATTAGATATAAAATGGTTACTTAAACACTCAAATTTATGCATCGAAGGCATAATAAAATTATATTATTCCTATACCTGGTAAATACATGGCAGCATCCCTATTTAACATAATATCACTTTAACAAATATTTTCAAAAAAATATATTCAAATTCAATCATCTAATCCTTTGTCCTTCCTATGTTTGCAAAAAAATAAAATTTATAACCACCAACATAAAACAAATCGTCCCATCGATCCCACCATGGGTTTACAATTTTGTCAATATTTTAATATAATTTAAATAAAAAATAAAAACAAAAACTAAGCATTATTTTCCAGAACATTATGAATAATTCAGGGTAAAAAAACAACTTTACGTTATGCAAAAGTTTCTTCAGGAGGAGAGCTTTAACAAAAAAAAATTACAAATTAAGTTTTTCATATACAAAATGTACTTTCGACTATATCATTAGACGACAAATTTCAACCAACAAAAATTTATAAAAAATAATACAATAAACGAGAAAGTAAGAGAGCAAATAAGAGAGAAAGAGAATAAAACTGCTCTAAATTATTTTATACTTGGTTTGTTTGTAAAAACAAAAGCTTAATTAAAAAATGCTTTACGGTATACACATTATATAGAGTTTTCCAATTGGAATGTTGGGAATTTGGTATTATTTAGTCTGGCAGCACTTTTAACATTAAAAGGGACACCATGATCCAAACGAGTTTTGTTTGCTCACTGAACTTTACATCAAGTGGTTAGGCCGGAATCTATCAAGTGAAAACCAAAATAACGTATTGATCATTGTTTAGACTAGCAATAGTGAGAAAAAGGATATTCCAAGAAAGCAGTGATTTGCTTTCTTGGAACATTACAAATGTAAACCCCTTTATTGTTATTTTATTTGATACGAAGGTGCAGACACAAGAAAAGTTGTATTAAGTGAAATTCAAATCATGGAAACGAGACCAAAATTTCATAACCAAAATGACAAATAAAATTGGTTTTTTGTTTATCCCGCATCTTGGTTGAAAATACTAAAAATAAATTTTCATATTTTTCGAAACTTGTGATACGGTAATATGAGTACCTACATAAAGAATAATATGAGAAGAAAACTGATGAAATTATTACATCCTGTTGAAAGGATAATGAGGACTAATGTAATATTAGATGGTTTTTGTCTACGATGAGGTGAGGATAAATAAGTTTTTTGTATAGAGGTTTCTAATAGGGGTGCTCAATCTTTATTTTGCTAATAAATTTGATACATTCATTTAATACCAGGAAAGCATCAGGATTTTATCCAAACCATGTAAGGACCATCACAATAAAGCAAAAAATGTGATTTGTCACATACTATATCGAGAAACATGCTTTGGCCCAGAGCCAACCCATTTTAATATATAATTGAACGGTTTAAGCCCATTTCCTGTTTGTTGCTTTACCTCCAATTGGGGAATGTAAGATGACTACCATAGGCACTACCAAAAATTTCAGAATAGATACATTTACTTTAAACTACAATGCCTATAAAGTTGAATAAAAGTCAAAATTATTGATCGATTCAAAAGTTTGATGTTTTAATCTAAAGCTCAATTGCTGTGTGTGAATCGTGGTTAAAAGATTTGACCATTTTAGCTTAAAAATTAATAAATAAATAAATTAATTAATAAATAACTTATTAATAAATAACTCTCCCTCTCTCTCTCTCTCTCTCGAGGCAATCGCTTTTATTTCCATAGATGATTTGCCAAGTTTTCTCATTGCTGCTATAACACAATTATTCTACAATTCATTGCTGGTCTGACACCCAGACAGTATTACCGATTTTATAAGCAAGTTGATCATCTTCAATTTGTTCTTGTTTATGTGCATTGGTGTGATTATTTTTCTGGTGAATCCCAATATCTTGATTTTTCTGACATATATACTGAGATTAACTTTGTTAGCTAAACCGGATATCAGTCAATCCTACTACATGCCATTGGGAAGTGTTCTCTGTAATTAGTACAACTTCTTCCGGTATGAGACCAATCTGCTAGTTTCTGTATTTTGCACTGATTGTAGGTAAGATACAAAAATGATCATTGCGAGTAATTAAATTTATTTTTTAAAGTAAGGTCGTCTTTCTTAGGGACTGTAGTTTTTAAAGTAGCAAGTTCAGAAAATATAGTTATAGGTACGCGGTGAACGTGTTGTATATTGAGCTTATTACATGAAACAGTAACGACGAGTTGTTGATGCGTAAATGGTCAATGTTACAAATTATTTGTTTTTCTTTTTAATAATAGATCATGTTTGCCAAAAGAGGCGCCATAATTAAAGTATATCTAGTAATCATTGCCACAAGATTATTTGAATGAAAATGGAAGTCGGCCATGAGGTTTTTCTAGGTTTTAATTTTTATTGTTCCAGGTAATTACCAACAGGAATGATGTTCGTTGTTTTGTAAATTTACAATTAGAATTATTCGCATATGAAACAATGCACTAGATGCTACAGCAAACGTGTTAAACATACAACTTTCCGAAATATAACAGCATTTTTGTTTGTAGTATAGTCTTGACAGTACGGCATGATCTTTATTATATCCGACATGATGATCATCAATTGGAAGTTGTACATGTTTTGAAAATACTACGTGTGACTTCGCCTTTATGCGTTCTAACAAAAACAACTCCATCATTCTCAGGATAAACGTCGATGATGCGGCCAAGCAACCACTTTGGGCGACTTTGGTCTTCATATAATAAAACCAATCTTCGACCATCTCTTCAAAAATTGTTTAACTCGTTGCTAGAGGTTTGGTGCATTGATAAACAGTTTATATAAATTATCTCTTAAAATGACTGAGGTATTGCAGTTAACAAGATGATTTGGATTGGGCAGAAAGAGGCCTTACATTTAATAGGCTTCTATTTGTGGACTTACTATTTACAATTGTTCAAATGTTAACTTCCTTGTTTCGGTTGATCTCAGCAAAAAATTTGTATACAATTTGATGTACGCTTTTTACTATCTTCCAAAGTAAACCTCCGCCGTATTAGGGTAAGTTATTTCTGGAAGGAGATCGTCGCCAAAAAATGCAAAACTGTTTTGTTGTTTGACCAAAGAAGATCCAAATAGAGCTTGAAGCAACCAAATAAAGATGTTTAGGACTATCGACGACCTTTCTCATTCCGTTTAATTGTTGTCATCTGAAGAATCGAAGTGTGAAAAGCACTATAAAATCAAACAAAACATGACAGAGAGAGTCAACTTATAGTAATGTTTTTGCTCTATAATAGTGATGCTTATAAACATCATCTGAACTATTCTCAAGTTATTCAATGTTTAAAAGCCTTGATGTAATGGCTCACTAACCAAATATTATTCCTTAAGCAAACTTTTATTTGCGCACCAGTGCTTGTTAAAGCATAAAAGCTTATCTACCAAACTACGAGTGGTGTTCGAAGATTCCACCAAAACGATTAATGAGTACTGGAAGGAAGTTCAATGCAATTGTGATGGATTTGGATTCACTTCCAATCACACACGTACGTATTTACGAGCAAATAAATTTACGTTGAAAAATACGAGCAAGCATTAATCTAAATTTCCCGAAAAGCGTCTTGTTTCAATTTATCTTAAGATGAAATTCTACGTCTAAACCATTTTCAACATATAAACTCTTCAGCACCATTCCTTGTCACTAAATGTTTCAAACAATTGGCTTTTAATCATAATAGTAATTTACAAATAGCAGCCGTTGCCATCGAGAAAGATGTCATTTGACTATCTACTTAGCAGAACAAACTCAATTACTACCACCATAGAGCAGAACAATTAAATCTGAACCATCATTCATATAACTGGTATATAATTAATAAAAATAATGCTACTTCTTACAAAATCCTGTATATCCAGTATATAATTTTTGAGCTGAGGCCCCAATTCCTGCCGATCATACACCGACATGCCCACATAGCTCCGACCGCACGTTCGATAGTTGAGTTAATACGAGAATTCCAGTTCAGTTTCTTATCTAGGACAACACCTAGATATTTAACATCATTTGAGTACCCGAAAGTAATATCATTTAGACTAATTGAACCAAGGTTCAATTTACGTCTTTTGGTAAAGGGCACCACGACTGTTTTGCTAGGGTTTATCGAAAGGCCCTCTTTAGTACACCAATTGGAAATAACAAGCAAGGCATTTTGCATGCCGGCAGACATCATACATTTATACCCACCAGAGACTATATGATAACTAAATCGTCTACATAACTATAATGGCTTCATAACTGAGTAGATTTAGCTCATCAAGTAATTCGTCGATCACAAATGACCACAGCAAAAGTTAGAAGACAGTGCCGTGCGGGCGCTCCTTCACTGGCGTAATCGTGACTCTTTCATTACCTAATTTGGAAGTAATCTTCCTACTAACCAACATGGAACAAACACAGTGTTTACTTGGATCGTCAATAACTTTACGCCTGATTGCCACAGCAATTGAGTCGTATTCAGTATTGTGAAAAGCTCCTTTATGATCCTTTATTATTAAGCGAACAGTGCAATTTTTTTCGGGCGATAGGCCGCTTCAATCTTGGTAAGAAATAGATACAACACCCGCTCTATGGATTTTATTTTTCTGTAGGCGAATTGATTAGGATTCAGAGGTCTGACTACAATTAACTAGTCTCTGATTTGAAGATCTATCAGTCGTTCCATAGTTTTTAGAATAAACGATGTAGGTCTGATAGGTCGAAAGGACATAGGGAGTATGCAGATAAAATTATTTTCTGCCGAGTACATGCAGGATTAGAAAAACTTAATTACGCCATAAAACAGTCAGTTCTTCAATAATTAACACTATTCATTGACAATAGGAGACCGACTTCATCCCAATGGTTTGCTCCTATCGACACACAACAAATTACCATAGCATTATGTCCATAGGAAACTGTTACACGCAGTAGCGGTTTTCTTGTTTCTTACAGACTCCGTTCGAATGTACTATGGAAATCGATCGAATCTACATGGTATTAGCGTCTTACCTCCCATCACAAAGATTCATGGGATGGTTTGAACAATTTGTGGCCACTCGAGGACTATGCAAACGAGTTTCCACCGATTTTTGGACTAATTTTATTGGTGCCAACTCAGAATCACGCATGAGCTTTATACGCTACTTTCATCGCACCAACATAAGGTTAAACTGCATTTGATGTGTCAAGAAGATGAAATCGAATGGAAATTAATGACACCTGCTATCCCTAATTTAGGTAGTTTTCATGATGCGAGTGTAAAACCAACCAAATTGTATCTCCGCCAAACGGAGGGTCCCACCTAGGGATGTTCGATTTACATCGATGATTTAAAAACATCGATGTTTTTTTACATCGATGTTGAGCGAAATTCGATACCGCTTTACATTTAATTACCTATATCGAATAAAAAAAAACAACAATTCGTTATGTAAAACATGGTAAAAGACATAGATGTACATCAATTATTTTTTGTTCAAGCAAAGCAACGATTAGAAAGTATCGAAATTTATATATACCAAAAATGATATAAAACTTAAAATGTTCTCTTACGAAACTATTTAAAACGATCAATTTAATTTAGTAAATTTATTTTATAGCACATATATCTACTTAATGAAATGGCAGTTGCTTATGCATAGTAGAACTACTCATTATATTATTTGAGACTAAGACTGTGTCCGAAACCCATGATAAATATTTATAAATAAAATTGTTGATTTTTATTTGAAAAATATTCCCATACATTTCCAATTTTTTATTACGCTCCCCGAAAAGTATAATAATTGATTTAAATATTTCCCCGCCTTATATGTTTTTAAATTCACTGTTTGTGAGGTATACAAATTATGGAGAAAAATTAAATTTAACTGTATGCATTGTTTATTGAAATTGGCATAGCAACGAAAAAGTTCAAATTTTTAACACATGCGGATTTTGAATGATACTGTACCAAAACTAAGTACATAGTGAATTTTATACTTTTTATTGTATTTACCCAAGTGTGCTGCGATGAGTTTGGCCTTTATTACAGAAAGTTTAGTATTTATCAAAAATTATCATAGCAACTGATGTGATAATTTAGGCGTCTTTGTTTTTATCAAACAAATGCCAAAAATTTGTATTCACAAATATTTATCATAGGTTTCAGGCACAATTTAAATCTAAAAGTTATAATTTATATCTACCTGAGAAAGAAATTAATGAGAAAGAGATAAATTAGTTTTATTTTTACTTTTTCGAAATTTAATTATGACTTTTGTTTTAACATCAAAGTGTCGATGACTTCGATTTTTAAAATTCGTTGTTTAACACGGATCATAGGTACCGATGTTAACATCGATGTAAGATATCGATTTTTCTGTTCGATAATACATCCAAATTTACCTACGTTCATTTCTACAAATGGCTCCGGTTGAACAAGTTGAGGTCGAGCCTCGTTGATAGATTTTAGATTTTATATTGCCTCACACCTGAACGTCGATTTTGGTTGCAAAATGAGGCATGAGTATTTCGTATACTTATAAGGTGTGTAATATACAATTTTATTGTTGTATTGTGTTATATTTGTTCTCTGTTAGTGAAGTTTTAATGACAATGTACTAAATTTAGTACATACATTTTTGAATCGGGCAAATCGGTTCATGTTTTTGTTATTATTTTTTTGACTCGCTTCATTCATTAGTCTACTCACTTGTTATGTAAAACTTCAAAATGGCAATAAAGTCACTTATCTTCAAATAAAATGTAATTAAATGTAAGTCAAACTTTTGAATACATCACACACAATATATTAAAATTTATCACTTTTAATGACACTGACAAGCGGAAACACAAGAAAACCAAATATTCGTTTGAGATGCCTAAAATTAAAAAAGCAAATCTAAATGACGCGACCAAAATCGACGTTCTGGACATTTTTTGATGGATTGACCACTTAAGGCTTTACGGATACCTGATTTATCAGAGCTTACGCTGCTAGACACTTAGAAGAAGATCGACATTAACCATCGCACGTCGATCCCTCCAGTTAGGACACAAACGAGAATTGGAAACTGAAACACGGTCGTGTTACACATATTATAACTTAGAATATGTCACAGACATCGTTTTCAGTTTTCGTTATATGCAAAGTTATTGTGAATTTCTCTATTGTATTTCTGGCAATTGTTGCTCACAAAGTAAAATAGTAATAAATAGCAATAGATTTACATTTAACGGATTTGTGCAGTCCGGGGTATTCCTTAAAGTAATTACATGAAACAAGTATTCATTGCAGTACTCTGGATCATCTCACGATTGGTAACACCGCATAAGAAGATGACAGTAGATAAATTAAATTAAAACAGAATAAAAATTTGTTTAAGATTCAGTATCTTTTCATTGAAATTGCATGATAAATTTTATTACAGTTTTCATCAACACTATATCATCAGAAGCTGCGGTCAGTCATACACAGTCTTTGTAAACAGCAAATAAATTAAAAAATATACGAAGAATTAAGATTAAGACGAAGAAATAAATATTATGGTGATTATTTATGTAAATGAAATATGCGTTAATGATAGTAAGCTGGTCGTGCTAACGCTGGATAACCGTAAGGTGCTGCAATTTTAGCGATCGGTGCGGCCACCGATACTTTAGCGACCAATGGTGTTTTATGTACAACGGCATTAAAGCCATTAACTGGATCGGCTGTATATTCAACAGTTCGACGTGTACCATCTGGTTCGGTGAGCGAATACGATCCTTGAACAACATCTCCACTACGCGATTCTTGTTGATTTTTCGAATCACCAGTGAGTGCGTCTTGAATATCATAACTATAACTGTATTGTGGATTTGGATCATAATCGGCTGTTGCTACTTTAGCAATAACGGGTGCAGCAACTTTTGCTACAGCGGCTGGATATCCATATGGGCCGGCAATGGCGCCGTGATATCCAAGACCTGGATATCCACCATAACCAAGTGGTGCTGGCGCAATGGCGATTGCATTTGCGGCCACAACGACGGCGGCAAATATCAAAAACTACAAACCAAACAGAACGATTAGTAACAAATTGAATTAAATTGTTTACAGCAATGATTTCAACTTACTTTAAATGCCATTTTGTAAACGTATTTAAGAAAAAATTGTTGTTGAATTACAAGTTGATTGTTAAACAACTAAAGGTGGTTTGATAAATTTCCAATTAATTCAACTCCCTTTTATACTCGCAAATGGATTTTAGTTTTTTTTTTAGTTTTTATTTATGAAAAACGAAATAAATTTATATTATTTATTGTATAATAGATTTAGTTCATTTACAACAAAAAATTATACACCAACAACTTATTCGCGTACATTTTTTATTCGCGCGCTTATTTATTATCTTAGATGATATTAGAAATTGTTGCGAAATTTTTTGTTGTTGTGTTGCTAAATTGTAGACAGATTTGCAAAAAAATAAAAATTATTATACTAAAGGTAAAACTTAATTAATGTCGTGGTTAATTCCGAAATGGCGATCAATCATAATTTATCGACGGGCTTAATCAAAACATGTTGATCTACTCGAATAATACCTTTTTGGGTGAGTTTTAGTTATGTTTACCGTGTAAATTGCGTAACATGTTGTCTGTGTGTCGCGTGGGATGAATTACTACAAAACATTGACTTTCTGATTCATATCCCAATATAAATGAGTATTGAGTACAATCAAGATGGACTACAGTTTGCTTTTATATGAGAAATACTTCTAAAATTATTAACAAAAGTATAAGAAGAATAAACAATATATTACTGCTCGAAGTGAATCAACAGTCTGGATTCTTTTGATTCGATGCCGAGTGAGTTTGTTCTTTGAATTGTTCTAGGCAACCTGACGAAAGTAAGTCGTTCTCTACCTCGAGGGTCTATCTTCACATACAGCGACATTTTCACCTTCCAAATGGGGGCTCTTCTCTCAGAAATCGCTGAACAATATTTCATGAACGAGATCAGAAGTTTTCATTAAATAACTGATCTCGTGGTTGAATAAAACTCGGTAAGTCTCGTTGAGACCATATATCATGCGCATAATTTTTCTCTTAAAAGTCATTACCCATCTTTCATACTTATCCGCCAGGGTCCCACTCTCGCACCCATACATGACAACGGGTTTGAGCAACACCTTGTACAACTACAGTTTGTCATCATTTGGAAAGTATTTTGACTTTAGAAGAGGGTGTATAGCATACAAATCACGGTTTCCAGCGACAAGCTGCACTTTAATATGTCCTTCCACATAATTATCAAAGTTGAGAAAGGACCCAAGGTATCTAAAACTTGTCACTCCTTTAAATGTATGGTCACCACTACTGAAATCCATTACGTCTTGGTCTCAAAAACCAGTGATCATATATTTTGTTTTAGGCTCATTGATCTTGGAAGCTGAAAATCTTACAGTTGGATCTAGTAGTTCTCAGACACTATTTTCATTCAATCCAATTACACAGATAACATCTGCATATTGTACCAGATCCTGGTTGGACTAACACCATATTGTCCTCGGATTTTTAACTTTTACAAAAATCAAACTGTTAAATGAGATGAAAAAATATCGACAACAGAGCATCTCTTTGCTTAGGAGCTAATTGCAAAAATGCCTGATAGCTTATTATTGATCCTTCCTGATAACTTCAGACATCACAGAGCAAACAATAAACTAATGGAAAAATACCTAATAAGTAACAAAACTTGATCAGTTATTGATCGATTCGGGTGAAATCGTCCATGGTAGTCATCTATAATTTCCTCTGATAATTTCACGTCGTGATGATTTTCGCATTTTGAGCGATCTCCTTTTTTAAGGATAAGGCACAACGAGACCACCTTTCATTCAAGAGACATAACTTTGCTCTGCCATACTAATCGGATAAGGTCGAAAAGATAGTTTCACAAAGTATCCCTTCTGAATAAAAAAAAATAAAACAGAGAAATGATCCTTCCATGTGTTTCCATCCTAATCCCGAATGACGATATAGACCTACTTAGGTCTGATGGTATGTTAAAGTCTGATGGTATGTTAAAATAAACTGTGATCATTGGAGTTATTGAGTTCAGCCTTCATCCACGCTTGCTCAGTCTACAAATTCGCAGCTGTTCTGCGCTAACAAGTTTCTGATATTGTACTTTCTCATCTTCGTTTATCAGAGCTTCACAATTGAAACGGAAAAGATCCTGACTTGTCTGAAAACTGACAACTTAGTTTTGCAGTGACCAATTGATGATAACTGCCTACAAATTTGCCTTCATTGGAATCAAATTTGTATTGTTTTGATTGTATTTGTCAAATTAGGATTAATCTAGTTTTAAGTGCTGATCTGAGCGGTGAAGAGAAAAGGAACAGATAGAAGAATTAATTAATAAATACATGATTAAGAAATAATTGGGCTATAGTTTGTAGTTGTATCATTTCTGGCTCGGTGACGGCTTATGCACTGAGCGCTTCAGGAACAACCGATGCAAGCAATGGCGTGAGCTTAGACGGTTGATTTCAATTATTTTTGATTTCAATTTATTAATGGTAGTATCTAATTGAACAGTTCTTGATGTGTATTTGAATGTTCAACTGTTAAATCTAAATACGACTGCTGTTTGGTTCGGATGTGGTTAGATACTTATTTGGCGCAGCTCTCCATATTATTCGTTGTCTAATTTAGTATCATCTTCTGCAACACGAATTTGCTAGTACATTTTTTCTACATCAGCAGTAATTCCAATTTGATATTTCCTAAAACGAAATAAAATTGCATAAATATTTAATTGAACTGTCGGCTCAAAAGTTAGACAATCATTTAAAAAAATTCCGCAGACATAAAATTTGTATACATTGAATCAAACAACAGATCATTTGGCATCCGTTTATCAATCGAATAAATACGCTGTAGTGCAGTCCGAAAAGAGTCTTCCAAGTCAAACGGCTTCTTCTTGAATGGTCCCTGTCTTTAAATCTGCCATTGCTATTGGTCATGCTGTTCTCTTTAAAGTGGTTCTCACAAAACTGTTTTTTATTTGTTAATTGTATAGTTGTGTCCTCAGTTGAATATATTGTTCAGCACTATCGTAATAAGGTTTACCATGTTATTTTCTGAATTGTCTATAGTAACAGTAATAGCCTGTTTTGCTTGAGCTTCTTTAGGTCTACTTACAACTACCAATCCTTATATTGTTTGTTGCATAATTATACCATTATCATTTGCCTTTCTTTCCGCCAGAAATATACAAAAAAAAATATCTGACCCAATAATAATACCAATTCCCGTATCTTCATACAAATGTTGATCTGCAAATTTGTAGTACTTGAAATTATTTAAGTCAACAACTTTAGCAGTAAAGATGGTTCTTTGCAGTGAGTTTGGGAAATACGAATGCTTCAATAGGAAGATTTTGTGCTGGTTAGGTCCATGGTGTGATTAGTAATGATACCAATACCTTGGTATTTCCCTGCTCCAATTGGAACCAGATAAGAAAATTGTGATATTTTTCATTTTCAATTGTATAGTCTTTTCTGCGCAACTTAAGCTAAAACGGTAGGTAAAAGTGATTGTATTTGATTTAAATTTTTCTTGTGGAATGTTGACTTTTCTGGACTGTTGTAAAACAGTAAAGCTCTTCTCTCCTCTATAAACATTTCTTTAATTTTGAGGCACTCAAATAATCTGTGTTGCTTTGCAGAACTCACTGAATTTTGTTAAAGTTAAGCATCTGAAACGACATGACTATTAATAATAGGTCTGTTTGGAGTGAATTGCTGATAAAAACGCTTACGTTGACCCTAAAGAGATTTAATTAGTCCATCGAGTCTTCCGGTTAGAAATTCAATACATTTCTTAATGGTTGGAATATCGTAAATAGCCAAAACCAATGATCTTGGCTTCGATTTAATAAAGGACGCCAGATATGGGACGACTGTCACTATGTTTAATCTACTAAGACAATGAGTAAGTTTTTATACCGAATGATTCGGGGTCTCAAGGGCTAACCCAGTTTATTCCGGCAAAAAAATGTATGTAAAAAATGTGTAAATACCGTTTTTAAATTAAGATCGTTCAAATCAAGATAACAGTACAACGTGCAATAAGCACTGAGAGAATACGGCCACGTAAGAAGCTTTTAATGTTTTGATATAAAATTTAAATTTATAAAATAGCTAATTATACCAGATGAGTCATAATTGATAAATCAATCAACAAAATCAAAATTAGGAATACTGGGGAATGCATTACTTCCAATCTAAATTTCTTAGATAAAAATAGTAACTGGCAGGTTAGAATATGAATTAAAATGTTCAAAACTAGGATCAGTTGCATAATTTTAAGCTGATATAGAGATAGCATAATTACACAATTTTGAAGCTCAGTGGCACCGTGATAAACAACGTTTTACTTGTTTAGAGATCGCATCGCTTTAAGGTTCTTTTTAAAAACGATAAACATGCTCAGACCATGACGTTTTCATTGTTGCTTTCATTTAACAGAAACGTAGCACCAACAAATTCAGTTTTGCTGATTAAACTAAAGTACCGACTTTTTTCTTCGTTAAACATTCACTTGATGAAATTTGCAAGTTTTCCCTTCAAGTTTTTTAAAATTATTTATAATTTATTTATATTACATTATTTACAAAGTCAAAAATGATAATTTTACAGCTAAGATTTTTTCTGACCGTGAACTAGATACAACTAATTTCAAATAATCAAATTTTATCAATTACAAGAGGAAGGTGATAACACAATAAACCACTACCGATACTGATTAGAAATAGTGATACTAGGAATTTTAAATATTATTTTATTATATTCTGTTAAATTTAAATATTAAAAATATTGTTACGTTTCTATTGACTGTTCGTATCACTGGATTATGTATAATTTTCACTGTCCACAATACTTCACAAACAAATAAACACTACACAACAGTTTCCACGTCAGATACTGTTTGCTCTCAAACACAATAATTTTCACAATAAATAATACAATTATTTTTTAATTTAATCACAATAAACAAAAAATTTTTTATTTAACCAACAATAACTCACTTTTTAAAACACTTTAATGACACTAAGTCATTTCTAGTAACTCTTTAATTTCACTTTATTGACCGCTTGCCACTAGTGAGGGCTATGACACTAATCTTAACTCTGAACTTTTTGCATTTGAAATATAACTCATTTCATTCAAATCTATTTTTAAAATATGACTACTCTATTATTCAATTTTCACTAGTACTAATACTACTTAATATATGTCTCTAGGTTTAACTCTACAGTAAATGGCTGCTAACTTGTTTGCTGTAAATCAAAACATACTTTTTTAACAGTTTAACTTGATATTACTTCAAAGTAAAATTGTATCACCACTTGCTCTATTCTGTACCTGCACTTATTCTATTTAGATATCGTATGAGCATCAACCTCTAAAAGATAAAACAAATCATCTTTTAAAAGCTTCAAGTCTTTAACATTATGTCATAATAACCGTAATCAATGAATCAAGCTTGACTCGTAACAAAATGAAAGATTGGCTAAATGAAGATAATTGGCTAAATATAGATAATTATTATAAGAACATTGGCAGTCATCACGGCGCTCCTTGAATCTATACGCCTTCTCTTCCACAAAAACCAAAGAAATTAAATATTGAACTAGACGATAGCGATAAAACTAAAGTTCATCATTGGAATTCTGTTCATGATGACTAGATTATAAACTTTGCTTTTGCTCATAGCAGTTTCCTGCTCTAGCTGAATGCAACTGTTAATGGCAAATAATGATTAAAAACAATCCATCAGGTGCCAGAAACTGGTAGACCACGAGCATCGATATATTTTTTTGTAGAATTTTTTACGTTGTTGCAAAATTACCATGTCGATTTTGTGTTTGATTATCGGAAGCTGTTTCTATTTTCGACGTCTACCTATGTTTCATGTTTTTAGTCTTACCAGTTTACCACTAGCTGCTTGTTGTAGACACACTTATTTGTTTTTTTTTTATTATGAGGGGGGTCTTTCGATGAGACTAAGCCATCTAATTAAATTTAATTTGATGATTCCGATAATGTTGCACTCTCCGAGATGTTTGCTTATTTCGAAATTATTCCTAATCCAATAATGATTCTAAGTGAGTGTTATGGATCATTCTTTTGACCTTCTTCTCGAAAGTAGTGAGAATTCTGCAATTGTTCAGGGAAGAGTATTCATCTTTCCCTTCCGTATAGATTAACACTGGTAGTATTTGTGCTTTACAAATTACAAACTTAATTGAGAAAATATTTTGATCAAAGAAGTTTCAGATGTGAGTGGAAAACTTTAAAAGTGGCACCAATCTGCCACTGGGAATATTCCTCGATGTCGCCAAGAACTTAGAATTGCATGTGATGATTTTTATTCTGATTTGTTGGCATTTTGGTGCAGCAATATGAGATTATTAATTTTATATCGTTCGGTTCTGACCTAGCAGAACAATATCAACTGCATAGCGAAGGATCTTACTAAATTCATTAAAAAGGCAGTTGTAGGTCTCAATGCGGTTTTTTTTATCTCAAGCGCCAGATTGCATAAGGTATAGGCGCGAGTGCATATTAATGCACCCAATGTTATCGCAATGGGAAACCACTATTTTATAAAATCGCAATTTTACATAGTAGGTTTAGTATTGAGATGCAATATTGAGCTTTTTTTAATCCAAGATTGCGTAAAATACATCGTATAGAGCTAGGTTGAAAGTGTTGCTACCCAGTTTAAACGATTCCTGAGGGAATTTCGTTGAGACCTGGGCTTTGTTATTCTTAAAATTATTAATAACTATGTACTACTTCTTTTACTGGAATGAAATTTTACACATCTAATGGTGCGATAATTTTTATTGAAAAGGTTTTAAAACTAGGATTGCTTCCCATAAATTAGCGGTTTTTTTCCGTCATTCCATCATTCGATTTCCACGTTACTTTCGCACATAATGAAGGAAAGATCTGATTAGGATGTTTATATTATACAGCATAACATGCTCAATGGCATCCGTTATTGCTATTCACTGAATGCAAGTTGTTGGGTTTGATATGTGGTTTAAGTTCAATGCACCTACCGATTTAAGCATATAAATCACCTACGAATTTTATTGGTGACATCTTCTAGTTTGAAACCTAACTAATCTTTGACAGTTACTTTCGGTGGACGACATTTTGTAAATTTTTTTAGTGCGACTTCGAACTGTGCAAATTCGCATGTCGGTTGGGCGGAAGATGGCGGAAGTTAATAATATTATATTGAATCGCATTGCGATGACCAAAGGAGTATGAAGTGTAACCTTTGTTGATGGTGTCATAGATGTCACGCCCTGACCATCTGAGCACTTGCAAAACCAATACGTCGAGTTAGTAATTGTATTTTCTTAACTGGATAACTTTTGAAGACCGCCAGATCTTAGCAGGTTTAGAAGTGTTTATGATCACATTTATATAGCAAGATCCGTGCACAGTTCTATAGTTTACAAGGTTATTTAATGTCGCAATTTATTCGCGTTCCTTGAAAATTGTTGGCGATCAAATATGAAAAACAGAACCATTCGTTTTCCTCTGAGACTCACATTTACAAACCTTTTGTTCACACGCATTTTTAGCTTTTTTTCTTGCAATTACCGGAGACCTCGAAGATGATACATTGCATGCAGTTGATAATGAATTATGTTATGCCAAAATTCGGATCCGTAAATAAGTCAAATTAATTAAAACTACAACCCAGACCTCTAAGTAATCATTCATACAAAGGTAAATCCAAGCGACCCGACTAGCACTGGCATGACGATATGGCTGAACACCCAAACTATTTGAGTCAACAGCATCGTTTGGTAAATACGTTTTATACATAATTTTCTTTTTAAATGCTATTTATGTAAAAGAATTTACCATTCTTTTGGAAATAAATTAAAAAATATTATAAAAAAAAAGTTTTAACTTTAAATTTATGTCTAATGACAAGCCTACATTTTTATAGAAAAAAAATCTTATAATACTTGTTATTAATTTAAATTAAAAAAAAAAGTTTTTATCTGATAGTTGAGTTCGTATAGAGTACTATATTGCATATACATACAAGCACATTTGTTTCTTTGAAACTTTGCCATTCACTATTATTTTTAGTTTCAGTATTATTTGTTGTTGGATTGATAACAAATATTCACCGAAATTGAAATTTAAAAAAAATTAAAATGTTACAAAGTAGTTTTAAGACTGGCCTATGGTTTTTTCGTTTTATTTTTATTTGTTGCAGTTTGTTATAGCTAGGTTTGTGCTAAATTTTTATGTTATTGATTGTTATATGGTATTTAATTGTATTAACATTTTAGCGACCAGCGGTAATTTTAAAAGGGTACAATAATAGATCACATATAGTTTTATTCTAAACTAACTTTAAACCAACTTTTGAGATGAAAACCATAATTAATCTGCTCGGTGCTGTGACGAAGTACCTTTCAGAACAAAAACAGCTCATGGGCTCAGGCAAGTTAGCCAAACACCATCAATTGTAGAGAACACCATCTATACTGTAAGTTTTTTTTTGTAGTTTAGGGCAGTTCACTTATGATTTTCACTACTGACTAATTTTTAATTTAAAAAGTTACAATTTAAAAAAAAAATCCGTTACGAACAGTAATGTTTAATGTTAGGGCAAAAAAAACCATATCAATTACATGTACTAATAAACCATTTTTTAGAACATTTCTATGTGTCAATTTACCAGCTTCAGATAACTTTCTTCGAGTTAGACGATACTTTAAATATTTTATGAAGTGAAATCTAAATTCCGTTTCTGGAGCTTTTGAAACCAATTGAACCAAATTGTGTCCTTAAAAATTTTATTTTATTAATTTTTGTTTGTGTGAATGCGTAAAATCCGAGCAAACCAACCAAATTTTGATGCAAAAATAAAACAAAATTACCACCAAACCAAACCGGTTTTGTATGGAAAACGAAAAAAATCCGTATGGAAAATCCATTTAGTGGAAATAATATCCAGTCTGGTCTACTCTTTGTGAATTGTAAATTTCTCCAATTTATCTTCTTTTGTTTTTAGTTATATTTGTGCAAGCAGCTTTAAGTTTCATAAGCTTCTGTACAGCAGTTTGAAAGTCACGGTTCAGTGGTGTTTCGTCTTCTCAGCATTTTTTGTTCTTGGAGTATACTTTTCTTCTGTTAAATTGTTCATTCGTGGTAATGATTTGACCAGATTTGATTTTTTTGTGAATGAAGTTACCTTTTAGTGACAGTATATTTTACAAGTCCTCGTTTAATAAGAACCTCAGTTCCATTAGAGATGCGGTTATTCCAAACAAAATAAAATGTATCATATGCATAAAAAAACAGTCGATTCCAAAAAAAATTAACGAATGGTGTTGCAGGTAAAATTTATATTTGATAACAAATTTTTTTTCGCAAAATCAAAAAGAATTCGTAGAGAAAACGCTATGATAATTGATTAAACCTGCCCACTTTATCACAACTGTCAATAATAATAGTAATATTAAAAATGATTTTGTAACTGAAGCAGCTAAAAATTGAGTTCTTCTACCACAACCATAACACTAATTTGGGTAGCTCGTGAAATAGTGAGAACATCCAATGCCCAATAATTTAACAAATGATATTAGTATATTATTGAGCTATAGAAGAGCCACATGGAGACCGAAACCCCTTGTTATTGAAATGCAATATATACATAAAATTACATCAAGTCACCGACATCAAGTCAAACGTCAATCATTTAGGACATAGCTAAGTTTTATGTTGCAAAAAATAGACTTGTTGTCCTTATTGAGATAGATGACATTACCTTAAACCATTACTAGATCTAAAAGATGCACCTAAATGCATTTAACTATAACGACAAGAGAAAAATATTGATATACTCTTAATGCAAGAACCCAATTTGATTTACTCAACATTGATTTATTTGCAAAGTCAAAATAAGGCAAGACTAGAAGTGGGTTTTTTCGTTCTTTGTTATTAACAGAGAGGGTCCTCCAATTATGTAATATCACAATGTGGATCCAAATATTGCTATTATCGTTTTGACTGCTGGTATGCTGATAAAAACCACCGACTGGACCTTTCCTGAAATTCTGTAAGCTCATGGGTACTGTAATACTATTGGACAAAGATAATGTGAAACTTTGATTGTCTAGTAAAATGAACAGACAAATAGAACACCATATTACGAACCCATTTATCGGTGTCTTTGATGACAGAAAAGTACACCGGAATCGTCCTCACAAAGATTAGTTCCCTTGGTGGATACATGAATTTAAAGAGCAACTTCGATTTAAAGAGCAACTGTAAATAAGACTATAGTCACCTTAATATATTATGAATTACGTTATAGAGCATGGTAACGTGAAACTGTGAAGCTTTTTAAAAAAATATATATAACAAAAAATTATGGATAGACAACTACTTGTTCAAAGGATACCACTAATTGTTTGTTAAACATATTGCAAATTCTGCTTATTGTAAGTTAGAGAATTATACTGTCGAGATAAAGCAGTTGGCGGAGTATTTAATTTTTCAATGTTGCCACATGTCCCAATTCTGCCATTATAACTAAAGGGATCAGTTAGCCATTTACAGTTGTAGCGGATTTCTATTAAGTTTAAAAATTCTATGATATTTTATAAATACATTAAATATAGTTAATCTATTACCAGCAGCCAAATTATATAGTGAACCACTGAGCAGTCATGTTGCCACTCTCTTGTGGGCGCTGCAATGTCCAACAATAGGTGGTAAAGTTTTATTCGAGTTTTCCATTGGCGAAGTGTTAATTTCTATTCAAAAAAAATTGTATATCCAGTCTTGGACGATGAATGAACCACCATTTAGTTCTAATGCATGTTTGGAGAATTTGGACTCTGCTTACAATTAGAATACCTTTTCCTGATCGAGCTTAACTTGTAATTTTTTTTAATGGCACAAAGTCTTTAGTATGTATTTGGGAATGAAACCATATATTATATGCAATATCACTACCAATTATTTACTTTTAATAAGCCCCGTTTAGGTATTTAGGAAGGTTCCATCATGTTGGTTTGCTTTTCACTTTCTTTTGAATAACTATAATGAAATTTGTTAATCTCGGCAAACATGAAGCACATATATGCATTATAGGTACTCGTTTACTATAACACATAATTGTATACACAAACATGTAAGCTGCTGGTAGGATATAGGCTCCAACATCATTATAATAATTTCAGCATTTTGCGATGCAGTCTATCATAGAGGATATCAGGAGAAATCGAAGATCCTGCTTTATGACATAGCTTGACCATGCAGTATAAAGTTGTAAAAAGAGAACACAACCAGAATAAACTTGAAACTGCATAAACTCGAAAATTGCGATCAAATCGGAGGAGTAACATGGCTGTATATTGTGTCTATAGGGCCTTTTGTGTTTAATATAACCATTGAACCACTAATTAAAGCCGTTATATATAGAGGAAAGGGATGAGTTCTAAACGGTATATAAAATACTTAATCTTGGCATATTCGGACGACCTTGTTTAAATGTCCTATTCGGAGCCTCAAGAATAGCTTAACAAAGTATATATATTACCGTAATAATCGTAACAGAAATTCAGTCAAGTAAAATGTGCCACTCTGTACGTAAATGAACGCATAAAAACCACATAGCCAACAAACCCAATATCAAAGTTGTGACGCACTTATCAATCAGATCGACCAATTATTGTTGGCACCATGGCAAATAATGGGGACATCAAATACATGTATTCTATCTTAAAATGATTTCATATTGAGAAGTGCAGTGCTACTGAAGGGCCGCTCAAGCAGTTGAATGAAAAAAGCACTTAAGAGACAGGTACACAAATCGGTGAACCTTCCCCAACAAGAAAGAGCCGAACTGCATCATCTAAGCTACAAGGCTGAGGGTACCAATATAATTCCAAGTAACATCTTTGTGGAAATATGTAATAGTAACATATTTCATATACATATTTCAGCTTCTGGAATGCAGAGACTATAAAACTGCAAAGCTTGCTTTCCTGAAACAAGCAGTCAGAAAAGTGATGTAAAGAAAGCAACCAATGCTCGACTTGACTGAATATTTTAATGTCAGGAGACTTGCAAAACGACACAGGAGATATCGCTTCGGTATGGTCTAGTGATCGAATATCCTCACAGCGATGTTAGACTTTAAACCCATTTAGCAAACAACAACCAGCTACACATGTTTGTAAACGTTAGGCAGCAAATATTTAAACCATTACATTGGAGCCGGTATAGCCCTCTAAAATCGCCTGAATGGCAATTTATTCATTGTACAAAACCAATTATAGTTCCTTTGAACGGAAATCGGCATTTTGGTACTAGAGACAAAAAAAATGTCGAAGGTGTGGCTATAATAATAAAAACATACCACATGTTGTTGTTGGATATTGCGAAACTCATCAGAAAGCAGCAACACTCCAGCATGACAATATCTAAAATAGACTGATCAAAGCACTAGCAGGACCAATACCAAAAAATACGGATTTGTGACCTGATATTGTCATAAAAGAATTTTTGTAAAGCTTATACAATAATTGATACTGTCAATTTGAAAATTGTAGATTTGCAATTGCGATGGCATGTCAGTAAAAAATTACAAACCACCATGAGAAAGCACATTTACTAACGCATAAGGGATACAAAGTATACCTCAATGGCTTTATCGTCGGAGTGCTAGGCAAATGGTATCCAGACGAAAAGGTATTGAAAAAAAGAAACCAGAAGTATGCTACCTCATGAAAAAACTGATGAAGTCCGCCGCCACATCTGTGTCGAGCAAAATCTATGTCTCAATAGGGGTCATCCGCGTATTTAATGTTATTACAATATCTCGCAGTCGTCTATGCATATTTGTAAATACTTTTGCGTCTGGAACGCAAAACGTTGAGAATTTGCGTTGATATTCATTGAGAGTTCGTGATGCATTACCATCGCAAAATCTGTGAACAAAATAGATATCAATGAACTCCTCACCTGATAACTGTGCTACGATAACATCAAATATATTAAATTATTTAGAATTTTTCATTCCCAACACTAGACAATTTCTTAAAACTAATGGATATGAAACAATTTGAAAATAATAATAAAATGAAATAATTTTTGTGTTTTTTTTTTCATAATATTTAAACAAAAGAGTGGATAATCATAGCCTACTTTTTTATTGACAAAAAACATTAACTCTGCAACCATTCTTAATTAGATTTAATATAAACAATGGCACGGCGTAAATATATTAGGGGATTGTAGAGAATGTCAAGTCAAATTACAGTTACAGTTTAATATTTGTGAGTACTTTTGTTCTAAACCAAATTTTTTTATCAACTTTTCAGATTCTTTTCCGATTCTTTTTTCAGAACGAACCAACGAATCACAAATAAAATGACATGCCACATTAATCTTATAATCATATATATGTATAGGTACATCATTATTGTAATTATTATCAACAGCAATTGTTGTCAGATATAATAAAAATAAATTTAACAATTTGACATTTGGTACTTGACACATACTCGTACCGACCCTGTTAATAACGCGCCCAGACTAGCGTTGGTTCGACGATATATAAATTACATTCAAAAACCATCGTAAACGTAATATCATAATGCAAATTATGCAATACGAATTTAAATTATTTCTCATTTTAATTTAAAAAAAATAAAAATTAACCATGAAGTGACATATCGTAGGAGACTCTAGACACATCTTCCCGCCTATACCCAATCTCTATCGGTTACATAACATTTAAATATTAAACTTAGCATATTTAGTTCAAACGACACACACACATTTAGAAATACTTTCGTACACACAATTTTGGGGGTTAAAATTTTATCAAAATAAAAGCGCGACATAATTTGCATAAAAAAAAATAGCGAAACCTCGTACATAGAGGTGTGTGTATGTGTTTGCGCACGCGATAAAATCCCAAATGAAAATAATTTCCATCCAATTCACAGAGATGTACACATATACGGATGTTGTATATACATAAAGCGCTATATCGCGAGAGACTTGATCATAATACAAAATCATTACAATATTGTTTTCATTTTCAATCATCTTCATTGTATAAATCAAATATAGAATTGTATTTCCTCATTTTCTTTTTCATCCATCCATGCCATCTTGGTGCAAGATACGGG